>KZ452307.1:350456-400083 GCA_002786265.1 Apostasia shenzhenica | reverse complement strand
TTTTTTCCCTTTTGTTCGATGTTCATACATACATCGGACACGAAGGTTGACTTTTTTTTCCCTTTTGTTCAATGTTCATACATACATCGGACACGAAGGTTGGCTTTTTTTTCCCCTTTTGTTCGATGTTCATACATACATCGGACACGAAGGTTGGCTTTTTCCTTTTGTTCGATATTCATACATCGGGCACGAAGGTTGGCTACTTTTTCCTTTTGTTCGATATTCTTATATCGTGTACGGGAATTCAAAGATAGTTTTTTTTGCCTTTTACTTAGGATTTTTTTTGCTTTTTGAAAGTTCTTAATCTTTTACTTATGAATTCATGTATTTTCTTCTAAAAACTTCGTGATTCAAAACACGAAAAGGAAACATACAGGAGAATTCATCCACAACAGATTCTTGAAAATGAAAAACGCATTTCATTAAATGATAGAATTTGATACAATTTCTCTCTTTGTCCTCACATGTTCCTCTCATGAGTACAAGAAAAACAAAAAAAGATACAAGGCTTCAGAACTTAAACACCATGTCTAATGAACTCAGACCTCTTAACCAGGGCTCCTCCTTCTTGAAGACCAATCTACTACTTCGCTGACCGCAGGCAGTAGATCTCTCTGGTGACTCCTTAGTTTCCTCACCTCAAGCTATAGTTCCAGCTTCATCGGAGCTATCCGCTTGAAGGACGGATCCTGCAAATGCCTCAAAGGAAGAATCATTTCCTAGCAGGCTGAGGAGCTGGTTGAGGAGAGAGACCCCTTACCTCGGGCACAACCGACGCTCTGCCTACTGACTTCCAGAAGGATCGCGCCGGCCTAGCCATCTGGCCTCCAGAAGAGTCACGGGGCTTTCCCCCGAAGTCCCGGGCTGTGAAGGCCAACTCCCCCAACCTGCGTAGGACCTTGACGGAGGAATCTCCTCAGGAGGACAGCTCCCAGCACCAAAGAACTTGTCTGGCCCCTTAGAACCACAGAAGGAAAGAACCGCTGGATCCCTGATGCTCTCCTGGTTCAGGGTACCTACGTCAACCAATGTCCGCAGAAGAGCATCAAAGGCAGCCTGATGCTGCATATGGCAACCCACCGGCGAGGCGCTGACAATCTTCACTGCCCTCTTCACCGCCTCTTCCAGGTCCTCCATACGTCGCCCCCGCCATCCAGAACTGTTCTCCACCAAAGCCCGCAGGGAGCGAACTTCAGATTTCAACAACTCCTCCCGGTGGCGAGCCTCGGAGGCCACCTCTTTCGCCCCTGACAAGGCTTCCCTGGCCTTGGTCAGTTCCTCCCTTAACCTCCTTCTCTCCTCTCTCAAAGCCTCCCTATCATCGTCCAAATCCTTTAACCTTTTTTGGAGGTCTTTGACGTGGGCGGAGTGGGCTTGGTTTGGTTTGACATCCCGCCAGATTGCCTGGTTTAACTCTCCCCTCGCAATCTCACTTTTATTAGCCCACTCCGCCATTAACCTGGGCTAGCAGAAGCTTAATTCTACCTTTACCAGCCTGCGTAATAGCCCCTTCCAACTCCATCCTTCTGAATTACTCAGAGAACACTTGTAACTTCGAGACAAAGCATCCTCATGAGTCACTTATTCCTCTGAAGGTTAGTAGGAATTCTAGCTATCTCCTTTCCCTTCAAGACTTCACCCACCTCCAGGACTTTGGAGGTGGTCCCGAGATCTCCTCTTCTGCCCGCGTTTATCTCAACTCAGCCGGTCCCCCAGTACGCTCAAACGCCCCCGACACAAGGGAGGTGCTTGGGAAACTGCCGGGAAGGACCTCTCCCCTCTTCCTCCACACCTTTCCTCCGGGCTGCCCCCGCCTGATCCCCCTTGAACCAGAAGCGGCGAGGGGGATGGCCACCCTCCGTTGAAATCAACCTTTATACCCATAGCCCCCGTTGATTTCTTCAGAAACCTCGACAACCGGGCGAGGAACCCCTCAAAACTTCTTCTCCCTGAGCATGATCCTCCCTGAGGTGCCAACTTCTCTCCACTAGCTATTTCTTCCTATCGAAACACCTTCCCTCAACTCTTGGCTTTCGGAGGTGGCTTAAACTGGAGATTCAGAGACTACCACTATCGCTGCGGCTCGGCGCCCCCGGCACCCTGGAGGGACTCAATGTCTGTACCAAGAGGCACCACGCCCTAGCCGTAGGGCTTCTTTACCTCGAAGGCGCGCCCGCCTCTAGCATCTTCTTCTCCGGAGGGGCGTCCTCATAGTGCTCCGGCTCTTTTCTTAGGAAAAGGTCCGAAACCCGCAGCCTTCCATTTTCTCTCGGCCACTTTAATGCGTCGCTTCTCACCTTCTTTCAGACAAAAACTCGCCAAACAGGAAGGATGGAAATGCGAAGAAGCCAACAGGCTTCTCCCCCATCCTTATCCTTGCAGACCCTTGGGCAGCGCATCCACCTTCGCGACGCGTTCGCCATTCCAGGAACCCAATTAATATCGCGCCCTGGCCAATGCGCGGGGCCTGATGTTAAACACGTGGTCCTGCCGCTTGTTATCCTAGGCCGAACGCGTGGCGCCTGACGGCGTCTGTACTTGATTGATTGATTGCTGACTCAGCTTCCAGTTTGCAGGATTATTGACCCAGGTCAAACCTCTGGGCACAAGGAATCGACCAACCATCGTCCACGACCAATCCAAGAATAGAATCTTCATAACCTCGGACCCTGAGGGTACGAGGGTAATGCCTGTTAACAATCAGTTTCACCTAAACTCTCCGCCGATCTCCGTATAGACGCTCTTCCCCAGGAAAGTGCACCAGCATTAAAAGATGTCATCCCCTCGCCGCTACAGCATGCTGCAGACTTCTCCAGTTGACAGCGCGAACGGCGCCTCCGGAGCTCACCCAATCCACTTTTCCTCCCGGAAAAACCAGGGTGGAGCTTACAGCCGTCGTTCAACGGCTTATAAAAACCATTTGAACAGGTCCCAGCCAAAGAAGGGCGACAGGAAAAGAAAAACCAGCAAAACAAACAAAGAAGAAGAGGGACTCTCAAGGATTTCCTTGCTTTCTCCATTCATTTTCTGTAGATAGGAGCCCTCACTGAGAAGCTCTCTCGGCCCCTCTTCTTCTTCCTCTTCTTTTTTTATAACAAACACTGATAAACCCTGTTTTAGGCGTTACTTTCCACTTAGCTGATAACCTCTTCGCTTGACCGATCGGTCGACGCTAAGGATTTCCTCCTGACCACCTAAATCCTGTGGCTTTCTTGGTTGCTATGGACAGAACCTGTCCCCCTGACCTCTATTAACAGCCCCATTTGCGTGCCGCCGTCTTCCGGAACTCTCTCTTTCTCTTTGATGTTCCCTGGGATTCCCACATCCTACGTCAACAATAAGCGAGTAAGTTCGCATTGTAGATGTGATACCCAGATATACTGAACTTGATTTAGGTCCTCCATTTGGTAGATTTGTTTATGAGAATGACATTGTAAATACTTTTGATCCCTGTAGTGTTTGACGGGTCTCTTTGCTTCAAAATACTAAGAATTTCACGGGGTGCAGTGCTATTGGCCATGTCGAGCACAAATTATTTCTCTATTGGTTTCAACCTAGACAGGTACTTATGGCCATTCATAGATTCTGCAGCTGAATGGTTATGAAAATCACAAACAACCCTTAAACCCCACATCACACCTTTTGGATGTATTAGTATACCTCGCAGCTCGAATGGACATTCACATTTTCTTGTCCCAGTATTTCTTTTATGGATTGCCCATCAACAAAATACCGTGACAGTTTATACTTTTTCTCCCCTTTCACACGTCAAATGGCACTTCGGCAACTTGCCGCCTTTTAAATTAGCAGAATTTTTAATCACCACCACAATACCATTTTTCAGACCAAGTGTCTTCGCCTAATTTATCATATCTTCTCTACTTTCAAATATCTATATAAAATAAAATATAAAAACTCAATTTGCTTTATTGATTGATATTAGCTTTTTTTCCTAATTGATATTAATTTTTTTAAAAATAAATAAGGCATATGCATAAAATAATGATAATAACTAATCTGGTCTGTCGTAAATTCGGGTGTATAATCGCGATTGTTGTTGGAGATGCTCTCCCCACTTGAAACATCATTCTCAAATGAGCAAGTATCTGAAAATGAACCGAAATTGTAGTTATCCATAATGTTAAAATGAGAATTTTTTTCTACGGAGAGAAAGTGAGAGGTTGAAAGGGAGAGATCAGGGGAAGGATGTGTGACAAAGTATCTTGCAACTTATAACTCTTTCCATTATATAGCCAGAACTTATTGGATGATGGTCTCATTGGTCAACAAAAGCATATTTGATTCTGCTATTCTAATCACATCAATATCTTGTAAAAGCAGATTTGATTCTTCAGTAAGTTGTCAACAAACGCAGATTTGATTCTGCTAGTCTAATCACATCAGTATCTTGAAAAAAAAAAGATTCTTCAGTGAATAAAAAATAATTTAATTAATTAAATTTAATGAATAAGAAAACTAATTAATTAAATTTAATAAATAAGAAAATATAATAATCAAATTAAATAAAAAAAATAATTAATTCAAATAAATAAAGTATAAATTTTTTTTATAAAATAATTAATTAATTAAATTTAATGAATAAAAAATATAATAATCAAATTAATTATTCTCTTTTTTGGATGTTGGGGTACTGTCAGGGGAGCATTAGCAATTTGCATTATATAGACAGAACTTATTGGATGTTAGTCTTATTGGTCAACAAAAGCAGATTTGATTTTGCTATTCTTATCACATCAATATCTTATAAAATCAGATTTAATTCTTCAGTAAGTTGTCAACAAATACAGATTTAATTTTGCTAGTCTAATCACATCAGTATCTTGAAAAAAAATTAATTCTTTAGTGAGTAGAAAATAATTTAATTAATTAAATTTAATAAATAAGAAAATTAATTAATTAAATTTAATGAATAAAAAATATAATAATTAAATTAAATAAAAAAAGTAATTAGTTTGAGAGTGTTCTAAAGAATACTAAATAAATAAAGTAAAAAAAATAATTAATTAATTAAATTTAATGAATAAAAAAATTAATTATTTAAAATTAATGAATAAGAAAAATATAATAATCAAATTAAATAAAAAAAAGTAATTAATTAACGAGAGTGATCTAAAGAATATTAAATAAATAAAGTAGAAAAAAATATATTAGAAAATAATTAATTAATAAAATTTAATGAATAAAAAAATTAATTAATTAAATTTAATGAATAGAAAAATATAATAATTAAATTAAATTAAAAAAATAATTAATTAAAGAGAGTGATCTAAAAAAATTAAATAAATAAAGTAGAAAAAAATATTAAAAAATAATTAATTAATGAAATTTAATAAATATGAAAAACATATTAAATAAATTAAAAAAGTAATTATTTAAAAAGGATGGGATAAAACTGTAATTTTAGAGGGGAGGGTGGGGGCCCGGGAGGTGTTTCATAGGGCATGGTATGAAACGGATCGACTCTTCTCAGTCCCTCGTCTATCTTCTCCCTCTCTTCCTCTCTTCAACTCCTGTTTTCAGGTTTTAGAGAAATCGACGTGCATCGAGCGACCACGCCTTCAGTTTCATGCCTGCGCCGCGATCCCCACGTGAACCGGCGTCCCGAGTTTCTTTCCTCCCTCGTTGACGGCGGCGGCGCCGCTTTCTCTCTCGTCCTCGTTCTTGCTTCCCGTCCCCTGCCCTTCGGCAGATGGATCTGTTAATGATGCCGCTCAATCCCAGAAAACTCCTTAAAGAAGAGTACGTTGTATGAAGGTCTCTTTCGTTTTACGAAATTCTCATTACTTACCTAAGATTTGGGCATTCCATTCGTCATTTCCAGGTTTGTGAGCAACCTCACTGGCTCCTCTATGCTGGAGATTGCTGCTCTCTCGGTGATTGTGCCTGTAAGTTCTCTAGTGTGCGTAATGTATGGTATTATACCTGTTGGCGTAATTCGTTTTTTTCTTTTTTAATCCGCTGTTTGATGGATTTCTTGTAGACTTTTGTGGTTCTCAGGCAATGGAGCAGCAGTTGCTATAAAAGGGGTAGGATCTTCTTTTACTTGATTTATTCTGTTTACTATCTTTTTTTTTTTTTCAGATTTCATTGATTCTGAACTTCTGGTAATACGGTTTGCTAGATTTTCAACCAAATTTCAAAATTAGTTCAAATCCCTGGACCACAGTCACTGTCTAATATTTTTGTTTATATATTGTAAAGATATTGAGCTAAATGAGGAGCTCTTATTTGATAGAGTGCAATGAAAACAAAGATTCATGTACCCGACCTCACCTAGTAGGACAAAGGCTTTGTTGTTGTTGTATATATAGTTAAGCGATTAAGGAATCTACTGACAGCAAAACTTCTTGTAACAGTAGTGATGATTTTGAGATGAATACATGGTAAAACCAGAAAAGATAATAGGCTTAGATGGTGTGAGCATGTACAGAGAGAGAAATATGCACAATCTAAGTGTGAAGGCAGTATATTTTTGAGAGGAATAGGAAGATTAAGGAGTGGGCTAAAATTTATGGTTAGAGTTCTGCATAAGTTATACTTTAATAGTGTAAGGTGCATTGGAATTAATAACTGAAGATAAAGGTTTAAGGATTTGTAATACCAGTCATAATGCTTAGGGTAAGGCTATTGTTGATAGAAGATGATCAATCTATTGGAGAGGAAGTGACTGGTATGCGGTATTTGATGCATATTAAAGGTGATGAAGAACTTGCTATTGACACTATAAATAAGGTATGAGCTTATTAAAGGTAAGAACTTGCTTTTTCCGTTGCTTTTCTTCGAAGATGGAATACAATAAAGTATGATACATATATGATGATACAACAAATTTTAGAAAAATAGGATACATATACATTAGAATACAATAATTGACTATAATAAATTTAACTAAATATAGGTATAACTATAATATAGGGGGTAGCTCATATGATAGTGCGTTCATATTTTGGTAAGTGAGAGACATGGGGTTTAAATCCACACAACAGTTGGAGATGTTGGAAGAAGGCAGAGTTGGTCTCCTCTTACTTCATTCGAAGGCCGATTGTGAAAGCTAGAGCTGGGATGCTGACACTGCATGAGAAAGACTTTGTTGTTGCTCTCATGTGAGGCTTCAATGGTTTTCATGCGTATAATAACCTCAATCAATCAGTCATTGGCCCAAGCTATCAAGCAAACCCTAACTTGAGTTGGGTGGCTTTTTTTGATTTTTTCTTCAACTCATTGTATCTAGCCGTATTAGTAAGTATTGGGCATGTATATATCAATATCTTTTCAAAAAGAAAATAATCCAACATGCCACTTGGCATATTTGAGACATATTGGGGGTGTATCGGTATTTGATATGGAATCTTTTGGCTTTGTAAAGTATGGTTGTTTCATAGTGAGCTTCTTGATGGTTGGCTCTGGAATTATACTATTTCTGACTCAAGATCCTACATGAAGGTGGTTTAACCAATTGCATATGCAATTTTCGTGATTGGGGTTTTAAGCATACAAGTGTGTGTTTCCTTTGCTGATGTGGTTTACTTTCATTAT
Organism: Apostasia shenzhenica; assembly: GCA_002786265.1. Classification (NCBI taxonomy): domain Eukaryota; kingdom Viridiplantae; phylum Streptophyta; class Magnoliopsida; order Asparagales; family Orchidaceae; genus Apostasia; species Apostasia shenzhenica. The sequence continues at coordinate 392,523 of KZ452307.1, read as the reverse complement.
AATTATGTCGTAATTTAGTTGGCTCTCAGTTGTTCCATGAACTTTCTCTTTAAGCCTTATGTAATATGAAAAGAACATGATAGGAAATGCTTGTAAGTCTGCCCATTTGATGGAAATTATGCTACCTAAATATATAATTGTGGTCCTGATAACATACCTTCTTCACAGGCCATGCCATGACCAAAGATGCTTCTGGAAAGATGCATGATGCTCCTTCTAAGTGTTATGATAGTTACAATTTTGCAGTTCAAGTGATTAAGGATTTTGTCTTTGTTATCATGCCGGTCATTTGTGCTTTTACTGTAAGTTTCTTCTTCTGCTACCTCCGGGAAAGTTTTCTTTTTGGTTTTGGGTTCCAAAATATTGGATAAATCTGTGCTATAACCTACAAGTTACAGTAATGAAATAAAAAATACATGGTTAAAGAGTTTATAAATCTTTATAGTAGTTTTTGTTTGTGGAAAAAAGACCACCCATTCATTTAATTATTGATAGCTTTGTGGACAGTGTAGCTACCATGCCCTAAAGTTCCTTCATCAAACTATAGTATAGAATCATCCCCAAAGATTTCAGTTAGTACAAGCATATGCCAAACATGAATACCTTGACATGGATTACTAGCACTTTATCTGCTTCAATATCCAGTGTCCGTGGGATTATATGTTTGCAAATGTTTCAGGAATGTAATTCTTGGTTTTATTTGATTTGAAGAAACTTAAACTCCAGCAGAGAAACAATAATTCTCTAGAGAATACGCAGTGCTAATTGATAAAGTAGATGCTTTCAGTCATAGTTTCGTCTGCACTTCTTAAATAATTTGTGAAGAAGTAAAAGGAATGAGAAGTTTTTTACTTCATGTTATGGTATACTTTAACATGTGAGGAACTCCAAAAAAGCACCCTTTCATTTCTTTTAGCAGTGGTTATGGTTAGGGTATACTTTTGAGCTAGTGTAAGTAATGACATTATGTGATGTTTTCCGTCCATAATTGGATAAGAACTACTAATAAGCATTATTTATTGTCATATTTTCGTATTGTTGTACTATTTGACAGCCTTCTTCATTATTGTCTTTTGGTCTCTCTGAAATTGATGAGATCCCCTAATGGAAAACAATATTGGCTTTGACTTCGAGTAGGTTAAGTGATTTTGTTTTATGCACAACTTCCATCTTCATCTTCCACAAATCCTTGATTCAAGGAGTTTGTATATGTAATGGTGTATTCTCATCTTCAGTTGCTTCTCATGTATTCTTTTTTGATGAAGGCACATACCATTTCAACATGTGGAGTATCTGGAATATTCTGTAAACAAAAGTACCTTGTTTCTCACGATCCCTGCTTACTTTCCAAATAATGCAGTTATTTTAATTTTTTTTTATACTAATGGCTAGGCTGTTCCTGTAGGTAGTACAATTATTCTGTCTTGTTACTTTCTTTCTATGAATTTTTTATAAGTATCAACACCCCTAGTTGTCTGTTCTTATGCCTTTACTCTTTAGCCATCAGAGCATCAAATCTCCAAGTGGGTAGCTAAGTATTTCCTGTATATTGCTTTCTTCTGTAGTCAGCACTTTCTTTCTAATAGTGTTTGCATTCTTAACATTTACAATATAATAGGAGCTTTAAGTTAGACTTGAGTGTTCATTTTTTGTTTGTACTGTTGAAGTTCTCTAACATTGTGTAGCATATGTAAATAGAGCAACTTGTGTATTTATTACCTTTTTGTTTTAGCAAAACATGCAACTCAATTAAATGCTTTATGGCATGGTAAGAAATGTGCATCTATGGTTGTTCTTGTGTGGCAGGTTCTTGCTGATTGGACTTATGTTTTGGCTATTATCCTGATACTTCTGTTGCTTTTCTGCATTTCAGCCAAAAGGTATTATATGCAAATGATGAATGTCCTTAGTTCACGTGATGTACAAAATATTGTGCATCACAAAGCAAATGTACAAACTAATAGTGCATCAAAATGTAAGGTTATATATTCTTTTCTTCTAATACTTGACCGATCATGCCCAGGCTTATCTCTCCTGGTGTTAATGCTAAAGTTGAACAACATAGTTTATTGTCTTTGAGGATGAGTATTTTATCATACCGTGTTGCCATGGTAATATTTGAATTTCTACATGCTAAGTTTTATTTATTTATTCTTTTCATTTTTTTAACCACAACATGAAGTAAAAAGCTTCAAAATTTAGCTAACTTTAAGATAATTATTATTTTTGATAAATTTAAGATAATTATGTTAAAGTATACCATAACATGGAGTTGAAATAGGCTTCTCTGCATTGTTGTAGGTGGTGGTAACATGCTTGTGTATATTGGCCGTTGATTTTAAAATTTTCCCCAGACGTTATGCCAAGACTGAAACCTATGGCACTAGCTTGGTAATCTCTATCACTTAAGTTCTTGCTACATGAGTCATCTTTTGGCAGCAATCTGATAGCAATAACTGAAGAGAGATGATGTTGTTATCTTGAGTCTGAGTAATCATCTCCTCACTAACTACTATGTGGCAATTGTGGCAATTTGTACTTTATTAAGTAATATATCTTTGCCTGAAATAATTTTGAATGGAAGTCCTTTGATGGATATCTAACTATCCACAGTGTTCTATTCTGTGCATTGAAGTTGATGACCCACATTTCCAACTTCAAGAGTTAGCCAGTCTCCTTCAGTTTGTGGGCTCAGTTAAAGTCCCAATAAAACTGTAATTTGTTGAAAAATGAGAGAGCTTCTTTGAGAAAAATGTTGTTTGTTGAAAAGGGACCCTTATTTTGAGGCGTAATCTATTCTGAAAGTTATGGCTTATTTTTATTTTTTTATACCAATTAGATTCTAAAGCATTTTCATATTTTTGATCGTATATTTGTTTGCCCAGATAAACTTTAAACTGGATTAAAAATATTCTTATAGGTTTCATTATTCTCAAATTTCAACATTAAACTAACAATATTTCAAATCTTACATAAATTGTAACTTTGAAACTAACTTTATTTCATATTCTTCACAAATTGCAAAATAAAATAAACTTTATTTCACATCCCACACATCCCAAAACAAAACATTTTATCCCAAATCTTTAACAAATCTTAAAACAAAATTATCATATTGAAGCTTATCTTTCAATTTAATTTAGAATAATCACACAACTAAACAACTCTATAGGTATAATTTTACTATTTGATAGGTTGTACTAAAGCCCTTCAAGTCCCTATGTGGCGATAAATACCTTTTGGGCCATAAATATTGATTTTGGTGCTTCAGATTATCTTTGTGGTGATAAATATCTTTTCTTATTTATTTTGATTCATTACCAACTGTTACTACTCTTGGTAAAGATATTAATTTTGCTATAAGAGTTGTTGGTGAAACTGAATCTTGTTCTCCATCACCCTTAATACTTGTATGGTTGGAGGGTTATTTTTGGTCAAAAGAGAGATATATTATTTTATAAATTTGATGGAAAATAATATTATTTTACTATTAGGAGTTGAGTAAGATGTGAAATAAAGTTGATTTTAATGTTAGAATTTGTGTTGAATGTGAAATAAAATTGATTTTTAATATTGAAAATTGTGTTGGATGTGAAATAAAAATATTAAAATTTGTGATGAAATTGAAATATTAATAAAATAATGATTTGATTATTTTTAGGGTTGAACCAAATGAGCCGTTAACTTTTGTTACTCATTTATATAATCTCAGTGAGCTAGTACCCTTAATTGCTTAATTACCTTTGCTAATGATTCTTTATAATAAAGGACCTAGTATGAGATGCAGATTGGAGATAAGTTGTGAATCATGAGGTTGTTACCATCTTGCTATGCCTAGTTCTTTAGTGGCATTTACCTCGATTGATTCTCTAGATCTTATTTAAGATTGCTTTGGACATACCAGTTTTGTAAAACCCAAAAGAATGGTATCTCTTTCTAGCATATCTTCTTTGAATTGTGAGTCTTGTCAATGGGGAAAACATACTTGTAACTCTTTTCCTCTTTTGGTCAATAATGGGACTAATTCGTCATTTTCTCTTGTTCACTTTGATATATGAGGTCTTATTTGTGTCAAGTTTGTTTGAGGTTCTCAATGTTTCGTAATGTTTAGTGATGATTTCGCATTCATGGCTGCCTTGGACATCCTTGTTTTATAAAACTCTAAAAAATTGGTCTCTAGTCTATATAACGTATCTTTTTTGAATTGTAAGTCTTGCCAACAAGGAAAGCATACTCCTAACCCTTTTCCTTGTTAGGTTTTTAATGGGACTAACTTGTCATTTTCTCTTGTTCACTTTGATATATGGGGCCTTATTTGTGTCAAGTCTATGTTAGGTTTTCAATATTTCATAATATTTCGTAATATTTAGTGATGATTACTCTTGATGCACATACTTTTTTCTAATGAAAACTTGTTTTGAATTGCTCTTTATTTTCTAAACCTTTTGCGTTGAATTTGTACCCAATATCAAGCTTTTATGTACTCACTTAAGGAATTCTATGTCGAACTTCATGTCCGCATACTACATAATAGAATGGAGTGGTTGAGCTCAGAAAGTATTGTTTAATTGAAACGACTATAATCTTATTATTTTATGCTAACATGCCTTTTCATTTTGGGCTGATGGTGTTCCTCACCTCATATTATTTAATTGTGCTCTATTTTGTTTTACATGTGCTTTCTCACTCTTTTGCATTTTTATCATCCTAGCTCTTATCTTTTTCCACCAGTTTTTTTATTGTGCTTGCTTTGTTCATAATCTCACTAAGGACATGATACATATTCAACTAATTTATCTAAATGTCTTTTGGGGATATTCTCGACTTCATAAGGATATTACCCATTATTGAATAGTTACATCATTTCATCATATGTTACTTTTTTGAGAAACAACATATTTATGATATCTCTGAAGAAGATACTATACTCCTAATTCATTTTTACAAAATCTATCATTGCTCCTGCACTTCCCCTTCTCATTTATAATCATTGGTCATGACCAACCATTTATGTTAGTCCTGTTTCTGAAGTCCTTGTTGACTCACCATCCTTTCTAGTTGTTTCCTTTTTAATGACTAGCCTCAAATGATTTCCTTTTTGAGCATTGGAAAGGTAAATGTGCCACTGTTCATCCTTTCTCTATATTACACCTTTGTCTCGATGTTTTTTTTTTCTTTCAGGTTTTCATTCCTAAAGATCACAGCAAAAGCACTTGCTCGTCGATGAATTTTCCGCTCTACATTCTAATGGCACTTGGGTTCATGTTCCTAAACCTTCTTGTAAAACTATTTTTCGGTTTTAGTTGCTTTAATGGGTTTAAGATTGTGAACAAGTTGAGCACGAGCGAATTGGTGCTAGCTTAAACTCAAAAATTTCGAGTTCAGCTTAGCTCAAACTTGACTCGAACTCAAAATGATTTCAAGTTAAGTTGGCTCGACTCAAAATTACTTAAGATCGTGCTGACTCGAATTCCATTTTGAGCTGTCTAGAAATGGAATATATTTATGTATATTGTTTAATATATATATATATAATGTATAATGATATAAAAAAATAGATATACATATATAACTATACATTTATATATTTATTAAATAATTTGTTTTGAGTTGATTTGAGTTTATATCGAGCGAGGTATCCCTAGCTTGAACTCAACTCAAAATGACATTTGAGCTTGAGTCGTGGCTCGTAGCTCAACTCGAAATTGTTCAAATTGAGCTCAAATTTGAGTGAGCTTTGAGCTTCGAATTATTTTTGTAGCACTATATAGGTTTAAATGGTTATAGTTGGCCTTGATGGCAAGATCAATTGCCTTAAGGCTTGCCTTGTACCAAAGAATCCATGCAAATATTTGTCCTTTATTATAGTCTCTTTTTTTGATAAAATATTATAGTCTGTTTTTGCTTGCTAAGATTCTTCGATCTGTGTCTATCTCCATGGCAAACTTCCAATACTAGCATCTACATTCACATGACATCAATAATGCATTCTCGTGGCGGCCTTGTACCACTCATGGAGAGCTTGCAACGGTCGCGTCCACAACAAATCTTTCCCGTTGCCTAGAATTATTGCTGCACTTGTTTCTTTTAGCGAGGCCCAAGAACAACCTTCATCCAACGTGGGGAACTGGGATCCCAACAGCCTTGAAGGCTGTTGTTACCCCTCTGCATCCCATTGGGATCCCCCACCCCCACGATGGATTAAGGTGAACTTTGACGGCTCCGTTAAACAGAACGGTGCGGCAGGCGCAGGGGGGGTTTTGCGAGATCACTGTGGCAACCTCCTACTAGCGACTAGCTACAAGCTCTACACTCATGCCACTACTACAGCAGAAGCGATGGGAGCACTCATCGCGATGACAGCCGCCCAAGAGTGGGCGGATACGGCGGACGGGATTTGGATAGAGGGCGACTCTGCCATCACTATTGCGGACCTTCACCGGACAGCCAGAGGACACCCTCCCGACAAGACCATGGCCCAGATTGCTGAGCTTTTTTGTGCCTTCAAGGCATATAGGATATCTCATGTTTATAGAGCCGCTAATAGAGCGGCAGACTTTGTAGCTTCCTTTTCTTGTTTCGATGACACAGAGTGGCGTAGGGGCATGTCCCTCCCACTCGATTTTTGTGCGATCCTCAACGAGGATCGAATCTTTTGTACCTGATGTATCTTTTTACTGTTATAGTATTATAGGCTACGGCCGAATTTCAAAAAAATAATGCATTCTCACATGGTGGTTTGTAAGAAGAAGTGTACATAAAGCTCTTAGCTTTGTCGAGTCTAGGTTGGTATGCAAACTCTGTAATCACTATTTGGCTTAAAACAGTTTTTGTAGCATGGTTTGGACAAATTATGTGTATTGTTTTAGCATTTGAGACGAATCACAATAAAGCATATTATTTTGTTTTCTATCTGTATCTTTCCACTTATCAATGCATCTTGTTATTATAGGAAGTGATCTTATTGGCATTGTATAATCGAAGTAGCATATGTTGACCCAATTTTAGACAATAAAGACCTTGGCAAGCTCAGATGCTTTCAAGGCATATATAAGTGGCTCATTCTAGATAGGCCATTTCTGTAAAGGAAATGTACTTTTGATATTTTGAGACACACATGTTACGTTCCAAACCAGCGGATAATCTAGTGGATTCTAATGTAAGACTTTTCCCAAGACACATGGGAAGCCATTAGAAGATCCTGGTTGATATAGGAGATTGATTAGAAATTAAACTATCTCACAATATTAAGACTAGTCATCTCTTTTGCAGTGAGTGTGGTAAGTCAATTAATCTTCCATGCAACTCCGATAATGATGATATTGTTCGCATTCTCAAAAAACTTAAGTAAACACCTTGGAAAGGATTTCTCAATGAAGATAGGGGACATAAAAGTTTGTGACTTTACAAATGTTGACTGGGGAATTTTTCCATCTGAGTTTGGCTAATATTCAACTTGTTGATGTTAGTCTTCTTCTTAGAGGAAATTTGACATCTTAGGAAATCAAGAAGTAAAATGTAGTTGCTTGTTCAAGTGAGTATACAAAGCCATGGGAGTCACAATATGTGAATTAATATGATTAAAATAGTTAATGACTTGAAATTGTGTGTCAGGTCAAATGTAATTGATATGTAACATCAAGCAACCCAACCCAATTTTTTATGAGAGGAACAAACATATTGAGATTGATTGTCATTTAAATATAGAAAAAAATCTCACTTGAAATATTGCTACGTCATTTGTAAATTTTAATGACTAGCTAGCTGGCATTTTTATGAAGTTCTTAGGCCCTGTTTAGCCCGAGGGCTAAAATGGTACTAATTTAAAAAACAATAATAATAATAATAAATAAATAAAATTTTTTAATCATTTTACACAAATTTTAATATAAAAAAAATATTATTTTACTTTACGTACTCAATAATTTTCAATAAAAATATCAACTTTATTTTATATCTTAGACCAAAATACTTGATTGTAGTATTTTGGTCTAGAATGTGAAATAAAATTGATGTTTTTATTGAAAATTATTGAGTATGTGAAGTAAAATAATATTTTTTTATATTAGAATTTTTGTAGAATGATTAAAAAAAGTTATTTATTTATTTATTTATTATTATTATTATTATTATTATTATTATTATTTAAACTAGTACTATTCTGGTTCTGGTTTTGGTCATCACGCCAAACAGGGTCCAAGAGTCCCTCAAATGAACTACATATGTAACAAGCTTGGTGCAAATGATATATATGCTACAGCTTTAGAGTTGAGGGAAAGCGAGCTAGTCCCTGAGTAGTACTTAAATGTTAGAAGAGTTGTTGATTGTAATTAATAGTTTGCATAATTAATATAGAGCTAAATAGGAGGCATGCATGGATTATTTGGGACACAAAGTTTCCCTCAAATATTTTTTCTTTATGAAGAGTTATTTTTTGTGATCATAATTACTGTAATCCCATTCTTTATTGATTATTTAAACTTATTATTGCCTTTTCCTATCATTATTATCTTTGGACTAATTCTGACAAAGGTTTGTCAGATGGATCTAGGGGTTGGTTCCTTTGTGGTGGCAAATTCTCTAGTATCAAGGCAGGCAAGGGGTGACTTGTTTGTGTAAGTCTTTTTTGAGTTCTCTTATTTGCTTTAGTATTTATTATATCTTGTTGTTGTCTTAATGAAGAAGCTTACTAATGTTTACAAAATTTGCTTGTTAACTTTCTTTAAAAAAATGCTTGTTAACTATTTTCATAAAATTTTATTGGCGCTTGCTTGTCATGTATAAGCAAACTGGTATTCTAGATTTTCCTACAATTTGTTGGCGCTTGTTTGAACATTTAATGTATTTCGTAGTATCAATTTTCTTCTATTTAGTTTTTATTTAAGTTTTTTATCTTCAAATATAGCTGCACAACTACGGAAAACGCAGAATTCTGAAGTCGTTGCAATAGAGGTTATTGTGTGCTCCACAAGTTTGAATTAAAGAGATTTAAGAACCAATAGTAGTTGGTTATACCTGCTTTAGTGTGAAGGTATCATATAAGTACTGGATGACTTGATCATTTCGCTCATTTGGTTAGGTCAAATTGAGCCTGGCCTTAATAAACGATCTACCAACTCCAATGTATCCTGATCATCAGATGTGGATATTAAGCTCCAGCCTTAATATGGTTTGGGTTTAGTTAGATCATGCGCTGATGTTATTCAGGATAAACTTGGCTGTGCTGTAATCAATAAAAATTTTTCGCAGAATCAGTTGCATAAGAAGAGCAACAGAAGCTTTGGTCAAGGAAGCCCAAGCAATGGTCAATGGCGATTCCAAGAGATAGATATAGGCTATGAGCATGGGATATGGCAAATCCTAGTGTTGTGAACTAGAACTTGCACATTGAGATCAGAAAACAGAAAGAAATAGGAATGCTAGCTGAAGAAATACAAAAATAGGGGGTGAAGAGTGTGGAACGAATAACACTCAAAGAGGATATGAAAGAAATGTTGCATGCTAAACCATACAAAAGACAAGAAAACTAAAAATATCTCTCTTATCTCTATGTGGTTCTTAAAATATGAAAATGCATTGAAAATTGTCAAAAGTGAAAAGAAGTATCTGTAGGGGATTCCACTTCTTTGTGCTGGAAAAGGGAATGCATGCATAGGGTTGTTAACAATATGATTTTGGGCAGATTCGATCTTGGCTCAAGATTGAGTTGAATATTTTTGATTTGATCTCGATCAAATCCAAAATATGAATGAGAATAGTCGATCCAATCTCGATCTGAGCTAGGCTTGGCTTGCTTATTATCGATTAAAGCTCAATCCGAGTTAAAGTCGATCTAACTTTCGATTGATTTTCAATCTTGCAGTCAAAATTTTAAGTATAAATGTCTTTGATTTATTCAAGTAAATTAAATTATGATGTTCATCTCTATTTAATGGTTAGAAATATAAACAAAAAATTAATGTACAATTAATAGGGTTTAAACAACTATTATAAAAAAATTCTAATATAATTATTTATTAGGTTATTTTGAGAAAACTAACATACTAAAGTAAGTTATATATACATATATATAAATATTTATAAATAATTTTTTAATTTTTTTTAATTGGTTTGATTTTGAGCTGGCTAGATCCAATCCGAAGCCGGCTCAAAATTGGATTGATAAGTATTTTGAGCCATAAAAATGGCTGGTTAGGCGATTTACTTAGGTTGAGTCGATTTTGATTCAATTCAAATTTAATCGATTTTCGAGCTAAGTTGATAGCCTTATGCATGCATTTAAGATGACATTGAGGTAGCTTCCTTTCAAGAGTATGTATTGTCCTTGTCGTAGAAATAAAATACCTTCATTTTATTTCTAGTTTCTTTTTCATTTTCTTTCTGCAAGGTGTTCAGCCCGGGATTCTCTTCCTTGTGGATGAGAATCGCATTAGCTACCATATTTTCATTTCTATCACAAATCATTATGCTTATCTGTATCTCTTATTTTGTTCTAGTTTTTAACTAAGAATAGTAGGTTTTTTGATATAGACATCGATGCTCAAATGAATGAAGACCATATTAAAGTGAACCACAATAGACATATTTGTATCCAACTTGAGAGTGAGCGTTGCACCCATAGAGGATAACATGGGGATGGGTGTTAAAGGTAATTTGGCCATATCTATCATCGACCTAAGCCCTTGTTTGGTTAAAGGGTTGTTTTCGGGCAAGAGAGATAATATATTAGTTTATAAGTTTGTTATGAAATAAAGTTTTTTTTTTTGAAAAGGAAATAAAGTTATTTTAATATTGAGAGATGTGTAGTATATGAAATAAAGTTGATTTCAATATTAGAATTTGTATTGAATATGATATAAAATTAATTTTTAATATCAAAATTTATATTTATTTGAAATAATAAAAAAAAGATTGGTCTCTTTTACGCCCTGTTTGACGCGAGGACCAAAACAGAACCAAAATAATGGTATACTTGTAGGTATGGCTTTATCCTGTTTTGGTCCTCGCGCCAAACAGGGCCTTAAGTTTTGAACCAAATAATGGTATAACATGTTGTCTCATAACCATTGTACGTAAATATAAGATGATTCAAGTTACAATGATCAAGAGAGAGAGAGAAAGTTTAAAAATGATTTTGGATATAATCATTACAGATTACCTTGAAGCATTTGTGCTTTTAGAGAGAATTTTTTTAAATAGAGCTGAATGTAAGAGAAATTCATAGCTTGTTTCAACTAGTTTGGGATTAAGGCCTCGTTGTTGAAGTACTAAATGCTTTGTCTATTCTTTATGTCTGACAAAAGTTATTAAACCATAGTATGCATTTTACTTTCTTTTCCATGTTATACACTTTTCAGCTCCATTTATGGGTTTTTATTTTACTCATTAAAGGCCTTACTTCATTGTAGTCCCAAAAATATAATCTTGTTTTATTAATAGTATTTGCTGATTCTAAACATCAATTAAATTTTCTTTTCAGAAATTGGAAGGTAACGCTTCGATCTGCTAGTCCACTAGTATTACTTGGTGCAGGTCGACTAGTTTCTATGGCAGGTGTAAACTATCAGGTAAACTTCAAATTTTGCTCAAGTTTATTTGTTTAATGCTAATTTTTAATAGCTGTATACATTGAATTCTGCTTGCAATTTCTGTCGTGGTGTTGCATTAGTTACTTTTGTTGTATTGGCTACTTGTTTTTGATTGCAGATTATGAATGGATCTTTTTTATTTTGACTGCGAAGTGTATATTTTTATTCAATCCATTGATCATGACTTTTATATGGCAGGTCCATGTTGGAGAATATGGTGTTCATTGGAATTTCTTTTTCACCCTAGCAGCAGTCTCTTTATTATCATCCATAATCCCTATCCATCCAAAGTACTGTGGAATTTTTGGAGCAGTTATACTTGTAGGTATGGCTTTATCCAATCCAACGATAGTTTTCAATTTGACCATCCATTGAAAATTGTCTGTTTTGTTAGTTTATCAGGTGAGCTTGATATATGGATTAAATGGGTATTTGCTTTCAAATCAAAGGGGATTACATATCATTGACCAAAATAAAGAAGGACTCTTTAGTATTTTTGGTAAGGATCACCTGTTAACTCTTTGCTCGGAATAATTATTTGGTTCAAGCAACATAATAGGCCGGATGTTCAGGAACGAGAATGCTCGATGCATGCATATGGATCCCCCCAGGGAAGTAAAGAATGAAAGTAGTTTTAGGTCTATGAATAGTGCTGTATATAAGTACGCATGACTCATATTCATACATAGCACTATCTTGCTATATGTAGCACTAACATGTACAATATCTGAATACTAGTTTAACTCCCAATATAAATTACATATTTGTGCGACCTATGTATAAGAATGAGAGTAATACATATTAGTACGACATGATACTTAAAAACAAGATAGTGCTGTGTGTAAGCTCTATCTTGCTCATACATAGTGCTATTATGCTTGTACGTAGCAATGTTCCCTACTAACGCCGTTTCTATTCTCCACTTTCATGGTGGTAATTGCATATGCACCCGTCACACATTCATTGATCCTTGAACATTCGACCCTTGATGTTGCGTAAACTCAATAATTTCTTCTGTCTAAGTATTCTTTAGTTAATTATCTTCTATATTCTACAAGTTCATGTGAAAATATGTGAACGTCTTAATAGCAATGAAATTGTCCATAGCAAGGTGTTTCCTACCTGTACAAGTGAATCAATAAATAGAAGGTTTATGACTAATAGTGGTGTTGGACTAAGTTGTTGATAAGAAGGTCTTTTATAGAACCTACTTTCTAAAGAATTTCTAAAAGAATGAGTAGTATTTGTATCCCACTCTCATAGCTAATGGTGATTAAATCACCATGGTTATTGAGTTAGGGCAATTAGAAAAATTCTAAGAGTGGTTATAAGGCATGGACATAGTTATTCTCTACTTAGATCAGTTACAAGAGAATGGAGATAGTTAATCTCCGTTCAAAATGGTTAGAAAATGTAGAGATAATAATTCTCCATTCAGAGTGGTTAAAAACATTAAGATAGTTATTCTTCACTATGAACAATGGGTTATTGTTTCATTATTTGGAGATAAACTGAAAGTACCTTTAAGGTCTTGGTTTTTGTTTTCCATATGAACCAATTTCCATTAGATTTTTTCTAAAGTAGTTGGCAAGATTCTCTTATATTCTAGTTTCAATCCTCTCTTGTATTTCCTTTTTTTACTTGTAAGTCGTCAAGGACACTTGCTCTTAGTCTAATACTTAACAACAGTTTGAAGTAGTTCGATCTTGGACTTTCTTTTGGATTATCACTCAATGATGCATTTATATAATTCATCTAGCCAATTAATTGTAATTGAGTGAACTTACTCTTAGAAAACTGCTGGACAACATATTGAAGTAACTTAATCTAAGGCTTGCTCTTACACGATTATTTGTCGACTTATCAAAGTAATTCAATCAAGGTAATTACTTTTGATTTGTCAAGTAAATTCTGTTTTACACAACTACTTGACTACATGACAAAGTAATTCAATCTAAGACTCACTCTTAGATGATTACTTGACATATCTAGAGAATTACTTGTAATTCGTAAATATACCAACTACTGTATGAGATATCAAAATAATTCTTTCTAGGGTTTTCTCTTAGACAATTACTTGGTGTTATTCAAAATTCAATCTAGGTAATTACTCGATATGTCGTGGAGGCTTCTTATATGGATTGAATTGCTTTTGGGCAATTATCGAAGTAATTCATTCCATTCTTAGATTGAATTACTTCAATATGTCGAGTATTTTCCTTTTTTTTTTTGTAAAATGTGTTGTGGAGTAATTGTCTAAGAGCAAGTTTACTAAAAAAACATGTGTAGAGCATCGTCACCACTGTTAGAGGCATCGCTATAATCGTCACTCCTAGGTGTAGATTGACCACTTATTTTATCATTGCTCATACTTATCTTATTTTCTATGTTCGGTCTTCATTTATGTCACTTTGTTTCACATTTTATTTGGACTTGTTTATAATGTGGGAATGCCCACCCATGATTTTTTATAGGTCAATTTTTATGTTTATTTGGGTCTTCGGATTGAGAGAATGAGTGTAATTTGGGTAAAAATGGGTCAAAATTGAATATAGTTAAAATGTTAGGTTAATTATTATAATGAATTTATTATAAATACTATATTAATTGATTTTTCAAGTTTTCAACTTATGAGATGGTGGACCGATTCATTGATGCAGCCCACGCCAAAGGAAAGGATTAATTTCAGATTTCTGTCTTTTGGTTGTAACTGACGCATAAAAAATGGAATGAATCCCTATTTTTTTGTCCCTATGACTATGGTTATCCAAGTGGACCTTTCAGCAGGCACATAAGAGAACTTGGCTGACGTGGATAAATGACACGAAGGCTTCTTATATGCCAAAAAAAATCACGTCTGGGTGTTTTTTGTGATGAATTTTGCTGAACATTGAAGAGGTTGAAAACTGTTTGCTAAATCAGAAAGCTAAGAGAGAAATAGCTTCGTCTTCTTCATTCAATCACAGCTGGTGGTGGGAATTTGGCATCTAGGAGATTTCAGAGGGGTTACAAGTTGTCCTTCGAGTGCATCTTGTGGTATTTAGGTTCAGAGCTTTTTGCTGAAATTTTGGATTACTCCAAGTTCCTTACTGATTTTCTAGTTGAAGTTTGCTTGTTAATCTTGATTTCATCATGTACGAAGTACGAACAACCATAAGACTACAAATTAACTCTCACTTTTTTGTTTTCACATGATTATTGATCTTCTCATGCAAAACTCTTGCACTTCTTATGCTTTTTATGTCCTATCTTATTATTTTCATGTGAGAATCTTACTTGTTGAATAGATAATCTTCATGCTTTGAATTATGGTAGTTCGCATGTACTGAGTTAATTATCCTGATGCTCGATAAGAATGTTCAATATTTTCGGCAACCACTTGTCTAATTTAGAGAGAGTCATGAACTTTTATATGAATTGCAAACTAGTTGGCATAATTCAGTTGTAGAGTCTAATTCTCCTTTGCTGATTTGCAGTTTCTCTACCCCTTGTGCCATTTACATAACCATGACATTATGTGTCACAGGTGTTAGATGATCAGGTCACATTTACCACTAAGGAGTGTTATAAGGATTTTTTGTTAGGTGGATAGGACTTCCCATTTCCAAGGGCTCCTGAGTGACATCTAAGGAGCTTTATTGATTTCGAAGGCATTTATCCTAAGCTGCTTAAAAAGTATCTGTATCGTACTTTGAAGGAGTCGAATTTTTCAATGCCGGAGAGAATTGATGCAGTGCATAGTTGCCATTGCCTAGGCATCACTACGATCTTCACTCCTAGGCGTAGATCTACGACTTATTTTATTATTGTGCATAGCTATCTTATTTTTTATGTTCATACTTTATGTATGGCACTTTATTTTGTATTTCATTTGGATTTGTTTATGATCTGGGAATGCCCACTCCTGGTCTTGTATAGGTCAATTTATATCTTCTTGTGTCTTTGAGGGATTTGAAGAATATCAGTATAATTTGGGTTAAAGTGTGTTCAAAGTTTATAGTTAAAATAGTATGTTAATTACTTTCATATATCATAAGAGTAATATGTAAGAGAAAGTCTCAAATTGAATTACTTTGCATTATCGCCAAATAGTTGTTTAAGAGCAAGTTTACTCAACAAATTATGAGTAATTTCTTAGATTCAATTACTTCGATATGTCGTGGAGTAATTGTTTAAGAGTAAGTCTCTGATTGAATTACTTTGATATGTCGAGTAGGTGCCCAAGAGGATACAACAACAACAACCAAGCCTTAATCCCACTAGGTGGGGTCGGCTACATGAATTCTTTATTTTCATTGTGCTTTATCAATTAACAATTTTTTATCTAAGTCTAAGTAACTAAGATCACTCCTTATAGTTTCTTGTCATGTCTTCTTTGGTCTCCCTCTTCCTCTTTGTACATGGACAAGATTCAATAACTTGATTTTTCTAACTGGAGTTTCAATCGGTGTACGATTTATATGTCCAAACCATCTAATCTGACAAGTTTATCCTCAATTGGTGCAACACCAACTTTCTTTTAGATATACTCATTTCTCATTCTATCTTTTCATGTATATCCATACATCCACCTTAGCATCCTCATTTCTGTAACATTTATTTTATTTATATGTTTTAGCATCATATATCATCACTGGTTTTACTCGATGAATTACACATAATTATTTTTTTTTTTCTGTTCCAAGCATGGCAATAAATTTTATCTTAATAAATTTATCCGGCAGGATATTGGGGTATGTACATGATAAGTCTGCAATTAGGCTACTGCATATTCTTTGCAAGTGCAGCATCACCTAGCGCTGGGAGCAGCCAACATGCAAGAACTAGGGTTTGGATTCTTTGCATCTTGTTTTGGTAATATGAACCTGATTTCTCTTGCTTTCCTTTCTCCTTGGGAGGCATTTACAGTATTTCTGCATCTCATCTGTATCTTGAATAGGTTTCTGACTGTCATTCTGGACAAACACGTAGAAAGAGTTTCCAGACGGATGGTAAGAGCTATTCTTTGACATTTTAGGTGATCGGAAATTCTGGGAATGTAAGCACTCGCACATGTTGCGCATTTGATAATCTTTGGCGGAAAGCATATACTTTTTGGGCATAGCCATATTAGAAAGCAGATAACCTTGTTATACCTTTATGGAGGAACTCATTTGTTGAGATATAAGCTGAAATTTTCCAGCTTACGTTTCTCCATTGACTCCAATCTGCAATCTAGTTCTGAATATATATTATTCTGTAATGACTGAACGAAATTGTTTCATGCAGTGCAACTTGGCATATGTAACATTTGTATTGGCCCAGAATTTGCAGGTACAATGATGATCACTATCGTCTTTTTCTAAGTAGAAGCCGATCAGTTGTGCTTCAGTTTATCTGTCATACGCTTGATTCCTTCTGTGTCTCGTCCTAAGCACTTCACGGCTAGTACTCCTGAAAGGCTTGAAAAAATACTTTGCCATCTTTTTTATCTTGATGGGAGGCTTTCATTCTGTTGCAGGTTTTATCTGTGCTGATGCTTTCGGATATTATCTCTGGGCAAAGGCCCTTGTTACTTGAAGAAGTATTCAACTGTAATCTGCTTGGAACTTTCCTTCTGGTTGGTTGAATCATTTAATTTAATTAACTCTGATATTCCACATGCTGACCTTTGTCTTGGAGCCTAATTATAAGTTTTTTTGTGCAGGCAAATGTGCTTACAGGAATAATAAATCTGAGTTTTGATACTCTCTCTGCTGCTTCTGCTGTAGCATTTGTTGTACTTGTTGGATATGCACTACTTCTGACGGCCTTTGCCAGCACTGCTTCTTTTCATGGCATTAAGTTGAAGTTTTGGTAAGATTAATGTTAAGATTATACATGTTGAAACAAAATATTAAATTATTTTGATAGTTAAAAACTATTTTATCAATTTTCTGTACAGATAAGATGAAATATCTGTTGAATTTGTGGAGACATCCTATTGATTTATGATTTAAGAAGGATAAAACCTTATTTAAAATAGAACAACAGAAAGAATCAAACCTTCTCAGATTCTCCTTTTCCTTGTTGGAGGTCATGTTTATCTTCTCGACTTCAATGTCTCGTGAATCCTTGACGCATCCAATTCCATATGAGAATATATATATGTGTGTGTGTGTGTTGATCCTTGTGGTTTAGATTTTTTGATGTTAGTTCATCAAATTATGAATCATTTAACTATAATCTCTGTGATCAGATTTTATTTGAGGCTAGTCATTCCAACTTAGATTTTAAATTTTTGTATTTTTTAGTTTTATTTTCATTATTTTTACTTTTCTTATCTGGAGGTACAGGATAATTTTTATTATAGTCTTACAAAACGCTTAGGTGAAACATGTGTGCTTAGGTGGATAATAATGTGTATTTTCAAATCATAAAAACAATGTTGGGGATCCCAACTCATAAAGATGATGAGGACTTCGAGGTCATCAATCGAAGAAAGCCTCATTAACAATTCGGTGAGGATTAAAACCTCATAAACAAGAAGTTTGACATAGATTCTTGGGCAAATTTCACCCAGGTCCCTGAGTTTAAGGGTTATTATCAATCTGGGTCCCTATATTTTCAAAAAATATCATCTGGGTCCTTATTTTATTTTTTTATTATTAAAAAATATAAAAATTACCATTATACCCTTACCCTCCCTCTCTCCTCCAGATCCGGCCGCCGCACAGCCCCACGCCGCCGCCCCGCTCCCCCCGTGCCGCCTCGGGCGGCTCGGGCGGCCTGCGGCAGACACGCGGCCCGCCTTGCGGCACGCGGCTCGCGGCGGCCGTCCAGTGGCCCGGCGGCGCGGCGCGCCGCCAGGGTTTGTCGTGCGGCTGGCGAGGCAGCCGAGCCGCTGGCGGCCGCGGCCGGCGAGCCCTGGCGGCGGGCCCGCGGCCGGCGAGGCAGTCGGGCGCGCTGGGCCACTGCAGCCCGCCGCGAGGCCCGCCGGTGCGCAGCGGCACTGCGCGCCGGGCGGCGCGCCGCGCGCAGCAGCCGCCAGCGGCCCGGCTGCCTCGCCGGCCGGCGGCAGCGAGCCCTGGCGGCGGCGCCGTGCAGCAGCCGCCAACGAGCGAGCTGCCTCGCTGCCGCTCGGCGAGCCCTGGCGGCGCGCCGCGCGGCCGGTGTCTTGCGGCCGGCACGAGGCCGCCGGGAGGCGGCGCGGGGGGAGCGGGGCGGCTGCGCGGGGGACGCGGCGGGGGCCGGATCTGGAGGAGAGAGGGAGGGTAAAGGTATAATGGTAATTTTTATATTTTTAAATAATGAATAAAAAATAGGGACCCAGATGATATTTTTTGAAAACTTAGGGACCCAGATGATAGAATTTTAAAAATGTGAACCTGTGTGATAATAACCCTTAAACTCAGGGACCTGGGTAAAATTTGCCCTAGATTCTTTTTTTTGATAGTGACAGATTTTTAAATCAAAGTTCGAAGTCCAACATTCTTGAAACCGCATAAACAAGTTTTGACATTTAGGCTCTGTTTGGCAATGATCAAAAAATTATGGCTAAAATTACCCATTCACTAAAATCTTAAATTTATTTTATATTTCATCTCACACAAATTCCAACATTAAACAATCATTTTATTTCACATCCAACACAATTTTCAATAAATTAATCAACTTTATTTCACATCATACACAATTTTTAATATAACCAACTTACTTTATTTCACATCATACACATTTTTCAAAAATGGCTAAAAATTTCAACTAAATCTTCTTTTTTTTCTTATTACCAAACAGAGCCTTAGGTTCTGTTTGATAATAAGAAAAAAAAGAAGATTTGGTTGGAATTTTTAGTCATTTTTGAAAAATATATATGATGTGAAATAAAGTAAGTTGGTTATATTAAAAATTGTGTATGATGTGAAATAAAGTTGATTAATTTATTGAGAATTGTATTGGATGTGAAATAAAGTGATTGTTTAATGTTGAAATTTATATAAGATGAGATATAAAATAATTTTTTAATTTTTTTTTAAATAAATTTAAAATTTTGACCATGATTAATTTTAGCCATGATTTTTAGCCCATTGCCAAACACGATCTTAGATTCTTGAATTAAAGTTTCAAGTCCCACATTCAAGCCTAGGTCTACAGACCATGAACAAATAAGTACTATGAATAAAAGACTTCAGAGCTAGTGTTTGGACCTATCCTGATAAAAGAAATTTCAGTGAGGTGCAACCTTATTGAACAAAAAAGGCTTGACAAACCTTGTTTGAGGATGTTCTCAAAAAAGCATCATTTAAGGAGTGACACTAAACTTCGTGAAGAATTCTTTGGCTCAAAGAGTTGCTAGTTTGTCCATTCAAATGGTTGTGGAGCACGGGACTCACATCAACCACTAACCGAATTATCAAGCAGTGCTGGTTACACTATACAATGACGTCCAGAACGTTTCCTAAACTTCACCAAAACAAACCCCTACTCCTTTCTTTGCCTTTAAATGGAGATGAGAAATAGTGAAGACTGAAGTTTCGAATGAAATAGACATTACTAGACTGAGAAGATCTTCGCGGAGAGGTTGAGTCCAACGGTTGTGATCTAAAACAGGGAGCGATCCAATAGTCGGAGTTTTTAAGAAAAGAGAATGAGTATTTCTTTTAACCTAAGGAAGGCTTAGGGGAAGACCCCAAACCAAATCCTATTATATTTAGTTGTGGGAGTAGAAAGACTTCTAGGATAATAGAGAAGCAACAACACCTAGTAGAATTCTAGATTAGAGAAAGGGAGAGATGGAGCAAGGAATGAATTGTCTCGTATCAAAAAGGAAAAAAAAAAGAGATCCCGAGTTATATAAATAGTAATGTAATCCTAAGTTGTTAAAGTTTTTTTTGGGAGCTAAACCGTGAAGCAAAGGATGAGAAGTTGAGAACTCTACAGTTGAGCATGCTTGAGTTGGAATAGCACCAAGTTGGTGACTTCCCTAAGAAGCACATCAAGTCACGCAATTTCTTAGAACCAAAGCGAACAATATCTTTGCATATGGGTTACAAGATGTAACACATTAAATATCAAAATACCACCTCATTAAAATAAGTTTATTTTAATGAGTTTAAGTCGAGAACCAAATTGAGCATACAAGTCAAGTATCAAGTAAAATCAAAAAGATGATAAACTGGAATATCATTTAGATATTAGTATTAACAAATAAAAATTCAAAATATATGGAGTCAAGGATTTTTCATTCAAGTATCTCACAAGAAATAAACAATAAAACCTTTTTCCGCTATTGCTTCCAAGTTTAAGAAATTACATACATAAAACATCAAAACTATTGCAGTTATACTATATGAAGAAAAAAAAGGGGCTTGGACGAATAAAAAGTTTTTTCCTCAATGCTTGCGAGAAAAATGATTGTCATTAGGATTTCTCTTTCCACTGAAGACAGCAATAGCTTTCCTCACAGGTGGTTTCAATGGAGCTCTCTTATCACCTCCATGAGAGAAGATGTTATCCGAACACAAGAAATCATCATTCTGACAGGAAAAAAAATGTTATGTAACAAGCCTCTGTCAAGAAAGCAAATACATAATTGATCAAGCTTACAATGATTATCATCATTAATAGACTAGATTAATTGGCTGATCATAAATTCTTTTCTAGCATATCCTCTATTCAATGCTGTATGTAGAGTTTTCAAGACCTCTAATCAAGTTGCTCTAGTCCCTACCCATCTTGTCCTATTTATTTATTACACAATAATATTGCCATTTGTACCATGAAAGTACATCTTAGTAATCTTAATAATATGTAATCAAACTACATCATTCCTTTTATAGGTGTAAATTGCCTATTAGTCGTAGAGGTCAGAGATCAGTCACATGCATTCCAGATTTTCAAATCTATCCAATTGGGTCTCAAGCACAAATTTTAAATTCAACTAGATCCTCAAATCAGATTTTGAATTCTATGAAATCTTTCATATATTGTTCATTCCATGTAGGATTTGATGGGAATACAACAATAACAACCAAACCTTTATCCCACCAAGTGGAATCGGCTACATGAATCTTTTGTTTATTTTATTAAGCTCTATTAGCAAATCCACTTTAAGCTTTAATTGTGTAAGATCATTCCTTATAGTTTTTTGTCATATTATTTTTGGTCTCCATCTTCCTCTATTTACAAAGGCAAAATTCAATAACTTAATTTTCCTTACTGGAACTTTAATCGATCTAACGATTTGTGTCCAAACCAATTAAACTAACTCTTTCTAAAGTTATCCTCAATTGATGTTACTTTAACTTTCTTACGAATATACTCATTTCTTATTCTGTCATTTCGTATATACCCACTCATCTACCTTAGCATCCTCATTTCTGCACACTTCTTTTATTTGAATACTTCCTTTTTTATAAGGCCAACATTCAACATCATATATCATCATTGGTCTTACTAATGTTCTATAAACTTTACCTTATAGATTTGATGGGGATAAATGCCCATATTATCCCACTATTTCTCATCTCACTCATTTGCAAGCCATAGTCATAATGCCCAAATTATTCCATGTACTTATGTTCTCTCTTCATATCGATTTAATTGGTCCACTTTTCACACTATTTCTTATTTCCTACATCATAGCAAGAAATTTTAGTTGGTTAGTATAAGAAAGAGCTCTTGAAACACGGATTAATTAAGGTTTGTAGTAGAACCAATTGCCAAAGACTGTAGACCCAAGGAATCAAATTGAACAAAATTCAACAGTTAGGAACCTCCATGCAACCAACCGCTAACCTCATGGAGCCAAAAATAATTTACTATTATTCTTTTATTGAAATGCTGTAACTGAAAGAGAAAATGTAGAATACTAATAGAGATTCGCCAATTTCACTTCTTTATTTAGGGTAAAGAACTTATGCATTCACTCAAAATTAAGATTTTTAATCAAGTTATTTTATACCAATCCCTTTTCCTTCCAATTTATTAGTGTTTTCCTTACTAGGCTACATATTACAACTTTCAATCACCACTTTACATGGCCAAACTACTTTAATCCTTCGGTTCTCCTAAATTTACATGGTAAATCAGACATATAAAATAAAGAGAAAACAATGAGCATTTCTAGAACATCACCTGTTCGTTTGACTTCTTCTTTGTTTTAGGGTAAAGAAGCTTGCGAGGAAGTTGATCTTCTCGCAGGATTAGGTCCTTTGTAATGGCATCTCTTCCACCTTGTGGCAAGGGCAGTGAGAACTGGCATGAAAATTTTAATTGACAGAGTTCACGCATAAAACTTCAAATCAATAAAAATTTGACATAAAAATATTAGTCATAACACCTGTGATTAAACCAGATTAAGATGACGTCTTGATCAAATTTGAAAGCAATTAAAAAGAGTGGTAACCAACATAGAATTGTCTAGGAACCACGAACCCCAAGCTACCAAGAAACCAAGGAGCACCATAGTTCAATACCAACTTCTTCAGTATGATTGTAGCAGGACAGTAAAATGCATACTATTTCCCCATTTGATAAATGGATAGACCTAGATTTACTAGTGTTTTGATTCTTGCTGGACAAGTTCAGTTACTTTGTTCACTCTCTTCTTTGTGTTGTCATATATATATATATATATATATATATATATATATACACTGGATCTTCCCAAGAAATTTTTTATTCCACTTAAGCAAGATCAACCAACCGACCCTAAGCCTAATCCTTTGCCGCCATCTAGACCATCTCATCACTGTTGCCACTGCAAGTGTCACCACGCTCCCGATCCCCCTCTGGTGTGATGCCACATCTCTTTAGTGACCCCTCCCTCTTATCATTGTTGCCATCGCAAGTATCACACACCCTTGATCCCCCTCTGGCGTGATGCCACATCTCTCCAGTGACCCCTCCCTCTCCCACATGTCACCTCCGCAACCAACATCCCTACAATATGCACCTACGATATTACTCCGACCACGTTCGTTACCAACCCTTCTAGCCTCTATGACCATGATAATGTGATGCTCCCCACCCAACCACTTCCTATATCCATTGCCTATTGTGACTGTAGCCACTCATGAGTCTTAATTTGGTTAGAGGTAAAAACTCTAAGAAAAAATTTTATTTTTTCGAAATGTGTATAATATCAAATAAAGTTAGTTATGTTAAAAATTATATAAGATGTGAAATAATGTTGATTGATGTATTAAGAATTATATAGAACATAATATAAAATGAATTTTTTATATTAAAATTTATGTATAATGGGATGAAAATAAATTATTATTATTATTGTGTTTAAATCTTTCTCACCTTCTCTCCTCCGATCACTCACCTTAACCCCTCTTGAGTTACACAAAGTTCTCCAAGTGGTGTCAATAATCTGTTAGCTGATCAATTCTTCAATGGTGTCAATAACGGCATCATCCAAGTCTACAACCAGACCAACAGAATCACCCTATCACAGAAGCGCCATCAAATTTAATGGTTTGAACTATGTTCTTTGGTCATGTGCCATTAAATTCTTGGTGGAAACTCAAGACAAACTCCTCTACCTAGATCATCCTCCTCTCAAAATTACTAACACCACAAAGTTCTCCAAGTGAAAAGCTACATAATGCATTGTTCTCACATGGTCTCCAAAAAACTAGAGCCACCCACTACCTCTACAACATGTTCCAAGAAAAAACTAAAAGCATGTAGGACTTCCTTAAGACTATAAATACTTCTAGAGCAATAGTATATCTAGTATGTACACTCTATACTCTAAATTGTTTTCTCTTTGACGAGGAGATTTGTTGATTCAAAACTAATATACCACTCTAGGGGGAAATAGTATATCCTTTTACCACTAATCTTGCAGTAAGTCAATCAGAATTATGGCTTTCTTGCTGCCAATTTCATATCTCAACTACATTTGTCCCTATACTCAGTTAATGAAAGATGATGGTTGATAGCTCAGTTCCCAATACTATTAGTGATCTTTCTCGAGTCCTCATAGTTACAACTTTCTAGCTACACCCTTAGAGCATTCGCATTGTGCCGAATTCTTGTGGGTGTCGTGATCGTGGACATGGTGGTCAGATGGGTGGATATGGCCGTATCATGAATCCCTTTCCTCCTTATTCGCACTTTAGATGAACTAATTATTCTATAAATTTCTATTCATTTTCCTCAAATATACTCATGACGAGGTAAGTTTGAAATCGATGCATCGTTCTGTAAGAGAATAGCAAGCAAAAGAAACTATAGATCTTTCAAAATACATCTTAGACCCTTCTTAACTCAGAAGAAAAATTAAACATAAGGACCAAAATGAAGCGATCAACATACATCAAGGAACCATGTGAAACTATTCCAATTTCATGGATTTCGATGTAATCTTCCAAAAGTAAATGCTACAAATTGAGCTCACAATCAACTCAAACGCTATAGATGTGAATTAGGAACACTTAGGCCGAACTACTGAAATGTACTATATAAGCCTTTAAAAGAGATTATCACTAGCCTTAGCACTTATGGGTACAAATTATTATCAGTTTTTTTTCACTGCTTCACAAATTAAGAATTACACTCGATTTCTGTCACTCTTGTGAAAATCATGAGTATTCTCACTCACTTCCTGCCTTCTACAATGGTAAAATACTAAAATCTATAGTTAAACAAACAAATCAACATAAGCTCATATCAAAACTCCCACCCTCCCAAACTTGTATGAGACCTAAATTTCTCTCTGGAACTAATACAGAGCAAGGATAAGCTCTAGCAATGCTATACTAGTATAAAGATACTCTTTTTGATGTAGAAACTGGACAGAGATATGAAAGGTTAAAACCAACCACATAAAAGATGTTAAGACAGTTGCTAAAGAAAAGAAAAGTAAATAAGAATATTTGACAAATCCCATACAAGACAATATTGTCCTTCTAACCGACTTGTTTCTTTTTTACATCATCTTTTTCTTAAATATGTGAAGAAATGTGATCAGAAGATTCAGAACTCAGGTTTATTTACATGTTGAGATTCAATAAATAACTTAAATGATCTCACATTTCCTCCACGTATCAATATATTACTGAAAAGTACAACAAGAAAAGCTTCGCAAACAAATTAGCTTGTAGAACTCATCTAATTTCAAAAGCATCCGTTTCATGAAAACATAAGTAGATAAATAGATGAAAGCGTAATTAGATAAATAACTGAACAAAAATTAACAATGCAAAGTCATAGAACTTCACAGACTATTGCGAGTACAATTATAGACGAGTTGCAATTTCAAGGAGAAAAAAAAATGAAAATCACCTTAGTTCCTCGAAGAATAATGCGTTGTCGTCGAGCTGCAAGAAGAATGCCATTTTCACCAACAGTCACTGATACCTTGCGCAATGTGCCTCCATTACCGCATTTGGGACAAAATATCTTCCCAACTTCCGGTGTTACCTTATTGCAAGCATGACATTTTAATACCCACCTATTAACGAAAGAGAAAGAAACTTATTTGACCAATTAATCCTAGTGAAAAAATAGCAAAAAAGTGGTGACATATGACGAAGCCAAAAATTGAGTTATTAACAATTTGTAATAACAGTACCACGATGATAGCATTACCTATGCAATTGCCGGATCTGCATCCCACCTGGTGCAAGAAGACGGAGGCCAATCTGGAGAATAACATTTTGCATAGCATAATCACTAGTAATACAAGCAATTGTTGAGTCTGATAGTGATCTTAGCATCCAACTTTGCTCACTGCTGGCATCATCAGAAAAGGATTTATCTATACTCATATCAGCCTGACTTAATACTTCACCCATATCAGAGTGTCTCTCACAGATATCATTAGATTCTTCTTCTTGATCAATGCAAGTAACATCTGACATATGCTCATTTGATTGAATATTATGTCCAATATCAGCATGATCCTCATCAACTCTCATTTCTTTAAATACTGAACAAATCACATTCCCATCAACGTTCCTTTCCTCCGGCTTATGATTCTCCTGTACAAGTTGTTCATTCTCCCCCAAAGCCAATCTTGCTTCTCGCCTCGCCTTTCGTATCAAATATCTCCTGTGAGTACTTCGGCTAACAGCAGGGTGCCAATCATCAGCACCGTGGGAATCTTCTCCCATGGAGGCATCAACTCCACTGGCAACCATCTTCTTACCTTCAATCTTAATCTCCCTCTTCGGATAGTTGAACTTTTGTGGCTGAAAATTGGGCAGATCACTTTCTTTCTCCTTGATATGGTCATCAGCAGATTCACTTGCTGGAACAACATTATTGTCCAAATTTTTTACGGGAAGTATCCGTGATTCACTTTCCTCCATTCCTTCATCAGCTATTTGTTCAAGAGCCTCCCATTCGGGCAAATTAGGCACATTATTCCCCCACCCAGGCATCTGTGCATCAGGCAAGTGTTTCACATTTACTACATGAAGTGCAGGTGGCTTTTTCTTCAGATGGCTGGTTCCGTGGATCTGAGACTCCAGCATATATGTTAAAGCGATGAGTTTAAGATCAACATCCGACAATGTCTGGAGATCTCCAGTCTCCCTAGCAAAACTGACAACTGTAGGAGAAAAATCATTATTAATGGTGAAAAACAGTAAAACAATTTTCATCTATACCATGTTTCTCTAAAAAGTAAGTACGGAACAAATATAATGAGCATCGGAGGGTCATTGGCAGGTTCAAAGTAGACCAAAAAGAATCGTCTAAAGGGCAGCAATGATCCATGTATGAACACTACAAAAATCAAAATACGTCATTACCCTTAAACTAAAATTAAAAATCCTTATGAAGCCATAGCACTAGAATCATCTCATGAAAGCATTCGAACAAAACCAACTTTCAATCAAATACCTTCCTATCATCACCACAGAAGAAAACCACAAAAATTACAGAAAACTGTAACATAGTTTACCTTTCCTAACGGCTTCAGAAGAGGGCTCCAAGGTCTCCACGGGGAAAGGCAGAAAGGCAAGCCTTTGCCGAGATACTGGATCCCGAACTTCCTCGAGAACCTCTCGGACAGATACGAACTTATCGGCGCAACCAGCGAGCTGGTCACCATGAATGATGGCGCTGGCATCCACAACAGCTACGGAGATGCCCTTGCTCGATTTGCCGTCGGCGAAAATCCGACTCGAGAGATCAGGGACCACCGGCTTCTTCTGCACCGCCGAGATCCAACAGGATGCCGCAGGCGGCAACGGCGAATGATCGACGGAACTCATTGAGATGCCCAACGAGGCTATCAGGTTATTAGAAAAGTAAAAACCCTAGTAGGATTATAGTACAAAAAAAGGGTAATTTACATTTAGGTATTTAGTTTTATTTTTTATTTTTTATTTTTTATTTTTTATTATTAATTTTTTTAAAAAAAACTAAATTGCCCTTCTACTCTCTCCTCTCCGTCCCTCCCTCTAGCTCTCACCACGAACGACAACAGTGAAAAAGTTATTCGCAAATTATAAATCTATATAATATTAAATTTAAAATTAAAAAATTGAGTGTAAAAATACTTTTTCCTTGAGCATATGAATATCCCCCGATTACAATAATATATCTCGACATGATCAAAGATATAGCGAAAGGAACATCCCCTCATTACAAGATCTAATTCCATACTAACTTTATTTCATTAAAAACATATTTAATCACTTTACCACTTTGATCATATAAAAATTAAAATAATTTATTTATTATTAAAAATAAAAGAAATATTAATTAACTTTTATTATATCTTACATAATTAATTAATTTTATTTTTAATAATGCACATATTTGAAGAAACTTAGTATATTATATTAAAAATGCTTCTATAAAAAGGTAATATTATGATAAAAATTGGCCATGTGCCAATGATGAGACCAACTCGAAACATGATTGGTCTAATTCTCTTTTTATTCTTTCTTCGTCTCTGAACTATAACCTCCCATTAGCAATATTATAACAATCGTACACTTTTCATAAATGTCACACAACCCTCAGGGGAGGGGGGCATCCTATCATCAAGAGGATGAACCCTCCGTTAGGATCTCACGCGTGGCCATCTGGTAATTGGAAAGTCAACAACATGATCGAAGTCAAAAGTTACACTCAACAAACAGTTCGCCCCACTATATTTAATTAAGTTTGGTGGCACATGAAATCCAACAAATTATGGCTCCGTTTTAATATATAAAATGAAGATGCTTAAATTTGAAGGACATCCAAATGATTTATGTAATGGTTGGGAAAACAAAGATCCATCTCATTCATTTTAATATATAACCATCAAAGACTAATGAAGTCATTTTAATTAATTACTGAAAATAGTAAGCATTGAGTACAAAGACATCGTTAAAGTTATTATTTCTACCCAGCACTAATACAATTGGCGTTAAGAAAAAAAACTTCTTGTGGGAAGGTTGGCTAGAAAATTCTTATAAAAATATTAGCTCCTAT
This sequence comes from Apostasia shenzhenica, assembly GCA_002786265.1. Lineage (NCBI taxonomy): Eukaryota > Viridiplantae > Streptophyta > Magnoliopsida > Asparagales > Orchidaceae > Apostasia > Apostasia shenzhenica. Next base: position 363,526 of record KZ452307.1, on the reverse strand, counting down.
TTGTTCATAATGAGAATAGTGAAATTTTGATTATGTGATTTATTTCTTTTAGTACTATGCACAGATGGGAGGAGTTGTATGAGGTGAAAACCTTACACCTGAAATGGAGATTCATTGAATAGAATGATGAGTAGGCTGCATTTGGAAACAGCTTAAACTTAAAATTAAGCTGCTTAAATCTGAAGCACATCCAAATAATTTATATAGCTTTTGAAATAAAGTAGTTTCAACTTAAAATGCATCCAAACAATATTTTTTATTTCTTAATACTTTAAGCTACTTTATGGAGTTTACGCGGCTTAGAAGCTCAAAAAGCCCTTTACTATTTTAAATATAAACTACATAATAGATAGCTTTAAATTTAAGCCTATAATAAGTTTATACTTATAAATATGTTAAAGCTATTTACAAATACAGCAGTAGCTTTAGAAATTAAACTATTTGGTTTTAAAATGCATCTAACTATATTTTTCATATTTTAAAACTTTAAGCTGCTTTACCAAATTTAAGAAGCTTAGAAGTTTAAAAAACTCTTTAAGCAGCTTAAAATGTAAGCTGCCTAGCACAGTAGCATGTAGCTTAAAATTTAAGCCTGTAAATATCATAAAATTTAAGCAGTTTTCACCCATAATATGTCAAAGATATTTTTAAATGCACTCTAGTCATGCCAACAAAGTAATACGAGTACCCATAAAGCTGCTCCCACTTCTCATATCTTCTCCTAGAGTAATACATGGATTCTAAGAGTTACAACACTTATAACATCCACGCAAACCCAAAAATTAACTCCTTATATAAATGAGACAAAAGGGCAAAAGAGTATATTAAAATCATACGTGGTCTTCCAACTATACCCTTAATTTTGAGGGATAGATATGCCTTTTTGCGTGATCATAATCTATTATTTTCTAGAGTCAGTTTAAAAGCTGTAAACGTAGTCGAAGAAAATCAAGATGGAGAAACTTCCTATAAACAAGACCCCATCTAGGATATAAGTTGGATATCCCCCCGTGACCCTGTCTAGGATATAAGTCGAAAAGATCGCCTTCTTTAATTTCAAGGAAAAGATCGCCTTTTTGACCACATTTTCTACTTCATATTTTCATCTACCAAGTTTGACTAGACGTTCACACTTTTTTGCTTCTTCTGAGAAGACCAGATGTAGAGAAGAAAGTGTCATTTCTTAGCCAATCCTGCTATTGAAGAAATTGATCCAAGCTGATTAACTTACAATCAAGTCTCAGCCATTGGAAATAGACTTCCATTTAGAAAAATAGGAAATAGAAGTCTTCTCAGGAAAGATAAAAGTAAATCATGTTGAACTGGTCAGACCTCCAACTAATCTGAATAAAAAAAACAAGGTAAATTACTTTCAAGTTTCTGAGATGTAATATATTTTCATCAATGTTTACAATTTGTAATATTTGTTATGATCTGGTCATTGAGTTCATTTTTAATTTCTTACAGACCTCTTAACAAAATTAGTGTTCAACAAACAATTAATTAATTTTTTACAGATTTTTCCAGTTGAGGTTACTATAATGAAAGAAGTGTTGGGCTTGTGAACATAGTTTACTAGTTATGATTTGGTTGTTTATTTACCCTATTGGATATAGGATTTGCAATAGGTTAAAATTTTAACTTTTTTGAGAAATTTATATGGGTTAATTACTTATAGGATCATGAGGTATTGGGGTTCATGTTCATTGATCCACAAAATTTGAATTACATGTAGATCATTGAGTTTCATGTTTTATGATTGTTTGATCTAATCTGTCTCATAGTATATAACATTATTAGTATATTTTGATAGAAGATAGTTTAAATGGTGAAAGAAACGATTGTATTCCTCTATAAAATTTTCTAAATGTCCTGCCACAACAGGTGGTAGCTATATAAATTAAATGATGGTTAAATTGGCAATACAATTAAACATAGAAAGTGATGGTAATTAACTAAATGACAATAGAACTTGAAACTCAATGGCTTAAATGCATTTATTCAAATTTTGTAGACTATTATTATTGCAAGAACCTCCTCAAGGTCCTATAAGCAATTTACCCACATATATAGTAGGAGCATCTTTTGATTTAATAGGAATAATATTCGACATTGTTTGCGGAGTTGTTTATCCTTCTTTCTATAATCATATAAAAAAGAAATAGAAATTTTCATTTTATTCATGGATTTGAATTAAGAAAACCAATACTTGTCAATAGAAAATTTTATTTAATAACATACTTTCATGTATTTAATTTTCCTATTTACTATTAGAAAGGTGATTTGGTTCCCAATAGGCCCATTCCAAGATATTCTTACTGTTAAATTTGGTCCTCTTTGAGGATATTCTTAGTTTGATCCTTCATTTTTCATAATTCATGACTTTGATCTCTGTTTTAAACAAAACCTAATAATTTGCTTTTTACTCCTAACAATTTTGTATGACCTTATTTTTAATTATTAATCACATAGCCTCATAAACTACAGTATTATATCTTGTGTTCATATCCTTCTTTTGGAGAAAAATGTAATTTGATCTCTCCCTTTTTATAGTTTATACCGTTTGGCCTCTCGGTTTTGAAATGACGACATTCATTTGTTATTTCTCTATATACCGCAAACAAACTCAGTTAAAGGATCAAATCTTTTATTTTTGTCCAAAAATTGGGACCAAAATGATAGATTAGAAATTGTAGAGGGATCAAACTGCAGACTTGGTCAAAACATAGGGATAAACTGTTTCTCATCCTTAAAAAGAATAAATGAAATCAAAGTCAGCACTTGAGCTCCAGAAGCAACTCCAGACGAGCAATGATAGATGCCAATTACCAACTCCAGAGCCATATAAAATGCACAAAGTCTTTCAATGAAATTACAATGAAAAAAAACTCAGGTTTTTAATTCAATGAAAGAAAGACTAGAATCTTTATAATGACTTCAAGCTCGTTAGCATTTTGCATACGCTGAAGAAGCTGTAGTGTTCTTCACAAAGTGCTGATAATGTCTTTCTGGCGGTTGTTTTGTAGAGGGAAAAAAGAAAAATATAGTTCTTCATCCAATGAAGGTATTTTAAATTAAGATCAAATATGCTGCTTCTTGTAGATTTTTTTTTGCTTTTAATTTTGAACAAGAATGATTTTGGATATGATTATTGTGCATATGACGTTGATTTACATGTTCTCACAGTGCAGAATTTGATGAACATGAAAAATTCACGTACTAGATCCCAATGAATTAATTGAGATTAAAGCTATTGTGGTTATCTTCCATTTGTATGTTTTTCTGTTCTCTTCATGTCTATGATGATAAAATATTATTTTAGCTATCATTTTTAGTTAATTTATACTAATATTATTATCATTTTACATATAGAGACTCCTTTGCCAGTGTTAAAAAGAACTTCCTCCTCTCCTCCTGATACTATTTATGATGCTAAATATTCTGGTAATTATATATTTACTTAAGTTAAACGAATTGTGGTAATGTAAGAATTTATCTGATAGAAAGGTTGGAGTAAACACTCTCTTTTATTTATTACTGCAATGAAATTATCAAAATAAAAATAATGATATAAGATACAAAATTATTAAGAAAATAAAAAATTTCATATAAATTTAGGAATTGCATCTGTGAAGTTGAGAAGATCTCTCTCTCTCTCTCTCTTTATATATATATATATATAACAATAGGCCATTTTTGTTCAAGTTTTTTTTATTTATATTATTAGGCTTGCTACCATCAGCATCGCTTGTCTCACCTGGAGGATATCCACAATTCTCAAAGGATGAACTGCCACAAGCTAAACCTTCTGGTAAATTGATAACACCTTGTAGCAGGTTTCATATGATTTAACAAAATCTACATAAGAAAAAATATGATACTAGCATGAAGATATGAAATTCACTATAACTAAAGCTATTACAAGTCGAAAACAAAGGCTGAACAAGAGAACAAGAACATGGCAGTAGGGGATTGAAAGTATTTTTTGTGTTTGCATCTCAACTGGAGCTTTTGTTTGCAGCAGCCTTTTTTAGGTATCTTCCAGATGAGTGAGTTGTGTTTGTTGTCCCGATTATTGAAGTTTCCTTGGTATTTTCAAGGAAAATAGTGTTTGATGGTTACAAACATGTGTGATTATCTACATGCTTGCGGTCACTTTATTCTAGTAATAAATACGTTAATTGTCTTTATGCCTGGTTAAGATAGTAGCTGAAAAGTTCTCAACAGCTATTCCTTTTTACATAAAAGTGGTCACTCAATTGGAGGGACAATTATTGAGTGGATGTTGTGTGATAGTGATGTATGAGGGTTGGCTAGGAAGTCCGTTACTCAGGCCTCCGAGGTTTTGCCACCTAGGAAGCTGAAGAGGGAATTCGACAAATAGACTTGTCGAATAAAGTCATCCTTTCTTCTCTTTGTTCAACTTTGACCGGGTAGTTCAATAGCCTACCATATAAAAGGAAGAGATATAAAACATGGATTTATTGTTTAATAGTTTACCACGCATAGAGCTCTTGTTAATGTGTTCAGTTTGATCAATGTATTTTTGTAGTCAAGTTCAAGTTGGCCTATTTCAAATAAAGTTCTTGAACGAAACCTAAACCTATCTCATGCACCAGAATTAGCACTTGGAATATTGTAAGAGTTATAAATGGGAAAAAGAATATGAATTGGTAGCGGAATTGTATATGGAAATACATAAATATGAAATCAAAATATTTAACAAATTTACGCATTATATTTTTTTAATTAATTCTCTACCCTTTTTAACTCACATAGGGTTCAAGCCAGTACCTCCATCACCCCTTCACCAAAAAGGGGGTGGATACTCAACTAAGGGAGAATTATCAGGTGAAAATTTTACTGCATTCTATCTATATTTGTTTAATTATTTTTTTCTAAGTTTCACAAATCAAAGTAACATCTTTCATTTTTTCATTTACTAAAGATTATTAGTATATATATGATGGATAGATCATAAAAGTACTGTTCATTGTATAAGACATGGATTTCAATAATATCTTATTTTGCCTAGTTTTCTTTCTTTTCCAGGATTTGAAAGTGATCTCAGCATTGTGAATGATGCAAATGCTTATGACTTCCTGTGGACCATAAAATCATTTTCTCTTCTTTCTGGGGTCAGTGAAAGCAGGCAAACCTCTGGCAGATTTAATGCTAAAAGCTTGACATGGTTCCCCTCTACCCTTTAATCTCCGTACATTTGTCCCGACTTTGATTTCGATTTTGAGTTGACCTGTTAATTAGTTGGGTCAAAATTGAGTCATAGTTATGAATGCTTCCAGAACTATGGGGCTAATTTGTGTTGGAGATTATTGTGTGAGTTTGGGGTTAAGTTGACTCAAACTTGCAATATTAGATATATATTTTTTGCGAGTTTGTCATAGCCTATACATTACTTATAATACACAAAACTTAAAAAACTCATCTCATTTTCAAGGTTAGAAAGCGGATGAAAAGGAAGAGTTACTTTCCCTTCTCACAACAATTAATAGGATATTTTGCTATCCCCAAAAGACTGAATTGTGTCAATTTTGAGGAAAAAAATAAGAAAATATTAAACTGTGTCAACAATATCAAGTACCATCTACCTTAACAGTAAAACTCAATTTGTGAAGAATCCTAGATATATTAACAATGAGACACCCTCGAGTCTCAATCACTCAAAAGCGTCAAATCAATACTTCCCTAATAAGTGTATTCTAGAACATGAATCCCATTTAGGTCAGTATGGGTTAAATTATCCCAAACGTAGAATATGGATTTTGTACCACAAAAAAGTTCGAGTGGGTTGACTTGAACCAAACCTTGGTCTTATCATATACAATAATACAAAGTAAAAAATGAGAATTAATTATGGAAGACAAACAAAAAGTAACATAAAAAATTTACATCTAAATCTTATTATATACTCATATAATACAAGTTAGAATCGATCGCTATCGATAACACCACCGCCTATAAAAGATTTCACAAAATGCGATGGAAAATGATGAGTGATAGTTGGTAACTCCTAGTTAGGATAAATTTTTATTCAATAAAATATACTTTAGTAAAACTTTTTTGCGAAATCTCATGCATACAGTAAGAAATGCATCAATTCAAAGATCTATTCTTAAGTCGTCAAATCGCTAATCAAATAAAGTGAATTTGTCCAAATATATTTTCATATCATAGAATTCCTTAGAAATCTGAATATTATTGTAAGAGTAATAATAATAATAATATAATCAATTACAAATGATCAGACACGAAAGTGATTAGAACGATCATATAAAAAGAGATTGTTGCTATGACCTCAAATATTTATTATGATGGCAGGGCTTTGATTTGTTGCAATGATGGGTGCTATTCCCTGCAATGAATAATACCAAATAAAATTTATGTATCAATTAAAAAAGCTCAGAATTTCATTCAAAGATGACTCTCAACTAGGTTTTAAAATCACATTGATAAATAAAATTTAAGAGTATTTGATTCAATATTATCTAAATGACAATGTTATCAAGATGTCAATGTTACCTAGATGCTTATGTTATCTCTAAATAATTGTTAATTTGGTTCAATGTTATTAGATTAAAAAATAATAATAGGAAATTAATTCAACATTACTTGCCTCCATTATTATTAAGATGACATTGTAGATATTTCCAAATTTTGAGTGACATATAGATGTCACTTTAGAGTAGCAATTTTTTTACTTTTTATAATATTATCTAAACATGTCATCAAACTTAACAATCAATTTCTCTAAATAGCATAATATAATATCACAATAACATTAAACCAAGCGTTCTCTTAATTTTATTGAATTTGCTTCTAGTCAATTTAAAAATATATATAATTTAGAATTGAGTTTTGAGCTCATTTCTTGAATTACGTTTGTATTATGCATATTACAACAACAACTACAACAACCAAGCCTTATCTCACACGGTAGGGTCATGTTATGCATATTAATAATATCAAAATAATATTACTATTAAAAGTTATCATCATTTTAACATCTGTATGTTTGCTCACTTTGTAATAAACACATAATACAAGTTATGTTTCTTATATATTCAATATAAAATCCTTGATTTTGAGTAAAAGAATTTCATATAAAACTGATATCCACTTGCTCAAACTCGACTCTTTATCAACACTAACAGAATTTTTTTTGCTCGTCTTTCTAACTGTTTCATACAGGAAACTGGTGTGCTACCCCAATGGCAACCTCATCGAAGACCAAATTAGTGTGTATTTGATGCTTTCAAAGGCTGCTGATCATCCTTCTGAAGCAGTTTTCAAAGTCTCTTATGAACTTTTCCTTTTTGATCAGAATAATGGAAGCACATTCACACGCAGAGGTTTACAATAATTTCAATCTCTCTTTAATCACCTAGCCGTGCTATTTTGTTAGGAAAATCATCGAATTCGGCTAGATAGATGTCGAGAGATGCGTGGTAAGACGGAAAATGATACCTCAAAATAATATTATAGAGTATTTAATTGTGGCAAACTAGAGGACAATGTGAATTGACATTGAAACTAATGACAAAAACTCTATTTATAAACTCGTTGCAGGAGAGAACCTGGCACAGGTTTTCGATGAAATTGGCTTTCGAAACTTTAAGGATCTGAGCGAGTTCAGAAGCTCTTCAAAAGGATATCTGGTGAAGGATTGTTGCATGTTTGGGGTCAAGATTTTGCAGGTTGTTCCTATCAAGACAATAACAGAATGCCTGCACCCAGTGGAGAAGATCACCCATGAATTTTCATGGAAGATTGAAAACTTCTCGAGTTTGGATAAGAAGATCAGCCATGAGAAGCATTTTACGGCAGGGCAGTACCTCTGGTAAGTCATTTTGTTACAAAACAGGTCAATCAGAACCTGACCTGAAATTTGATTTGAGATATTATCTATCACATTCACAGATAATGTCTACCCTTTAGCTTCAACTTCAGAATATACACACGGGAGCTAATAGAAGTTAATGCTTCATCATATTGGAATGACTTACCAGAGCCCAAAGCCTAAATTAATTGACTAACATTTTTGGATCAAATTTGGGCCTGGTCCTTCAATCGATTCAACTATGCACCTTTATTTGTATCTTTCTCATTTTGTGGTTGACAATGGGTTTAAGGCATAATGCATTTGTGGATATCCTTGGTTGTTACTGGTTGTCATACTATCTAACGTCTTGTTGATTTTTCTTGTGTTAGATTTACACGTTGTATGTTATATTGATATTTTAGGTTATAGTTGGTCTAAAAGTGTCAAACCAATGTCTAGTTATCACGACCGTCTCACTGCTAAAGTCTATTGTCATGGCTATCGTATACAGAGGTTATTCTTCCTGCTGCTGGCCGTAAGACTGAGAAACTTGGTTGTGTAACAAGCTCATGATATTGACTTCCAGTTATCTGTATTTGATATTTTTAGTTATTTGGCTGACTATTGCTTCATTCTCGGCATACGTAAATTGCCTTTAAAACACAAGTCCAGTTATGGTGAGGGCGAGCCTAGTAGCCTTTTTCTTTGTCTTTAATCCTATCAGCCTAACTATTCAAAAGGGCAACAACAACAACAACAACAACCAAGCCTTAATCCCACTAGGTGGGGTCGCCTACATGAATCTTTTGTTTCCATTGCGCTCTATCAGTTACCAAATTCTTATCTAAATTTAAGTAACTAAGATCACTTCTTATAGTTTCTTGCCATGTCTTCTTTGGTCTCCCTCTTCCTCTTTGTACATGGGCAAAATCCAGTAACTCAATTTTTCTAACTGGAGCTTCAATTGGCCTGCGATTTAGATGTCCAAACCATCGAAGCCGACTTTCTCTAAGTTTATCCTCAATTGGTGCAACACCAACTTTCTTTCGGATATACTCATTTCTCATTCTATCTTTTCGTGTATATCCACACATCCACCTTAACATCCTCATTTCTGCAACATTTATTTTATTTGTATGTTTCTTCTTTGCAGGCCAGCATTCAGCACCATATATCATCGCTGGTCTTACTACAGTTTTATAAAATTTACCCTTAATTTTGGATGGGATTTTTCTATCGCATAACACTCCAGAAGCATTTCTCCATTTTACCCAGCCTGCTTGAATCCTGCTAATAACGTCATTATCTATTTCGTCATCATTTTCAAAAGGGCATTATAGCTTAATTATTATGTCATATGTAAGATGACGGTGTTCTTTAAATTTTTTTTGTATTTTTTTATTTTCTTACCAATATATAGTTCCGAACAAAATATTTCACATCACGAGCATTTATAATCTAATAGTTTTAATTGATCATCCGCATGGCCATTTCTCTAACACGAGTGCTTATAAAACTCAGGTCTATTCTTCTACATCCAGATCCAACTGGGGACAAAAAAAGCCATGAATTGGGCAAGAATTTTTCCATCTATCTTTATTACTATGGTTCTGTAAGGGATGAAAGTGCTGCCAAGGTTTCTGCTGAATTCAGCTTAAGCGTTATTGACCAAATTGGCAGAAAGCACAAGAAACTCAATTGTAAGTTTATTTTCATCTTCATTTTTAAATTTACATTCGGGAAAGAAATCTAACCCAATCTCGATCACGCGATGCAAATTAGATACGTATTGAGTTCAGGGGAGTTATACGTTTAGTTTTTTTCTATTCTTCGATATCACATACAAGCCACCTACTTCGTTTATGTGAAATTCTGCCATCTATGCCTCTGCTGAATTTTTCAGATACTGAGGTTTTCAAAAGCACTCATCCTGGATGGGGGAAGAAGGATTTCATGCTTAAAGAGGACTTGGAAGATCCTTCTCTTGGGTTCCTCATAAATGACACTCTCATTATTGAAGCTAAAGTTGCCGTTCTTGCGCTAGTCAAATAAATCACACGCAGGTACGCACGCATGCATATATATATATATAATTATATTTCTAAAGTTTCATGTGTATGGTGTAAGAAAAATACATTTGGCTAAAAACAAGTCAAAAAAATAACGACCTGAAACCGATTCGAATATTGTTAGTTTTGTCAAATTGAATCCAAACTCGATCCGTATCTGGTCCAGATGAACCATTATATCGAACACATTTATAGCTCAAAATCTTTTGAACTGTTGAAGACGGTCGATGTCTTGTGATTGATGTAACTCGAGTCCAAGGGCCAAACTGGTAATTTGATTGTAAGTTACTCAATGGTGCAATTACATAAGGGAAAATTGAGCTATAAGTATATCTTTCAATCATGGTTTAAAAAAACATTGGTGGCAATAAAAAATTAAAAGAGATGGAAATATTTAATTAATTTTTATTCTAATTTTTTTCTTGTCATAGCTATCAAAATGTTAAACGTTTACTTGAAAATGATCCCCTATGGAAATTTTTTTTTACTTTTTCTTGAGATATTATCTTGAGTTATAGTAACATGTATAATTTTTTATGAAAACATAAAAAATTTTCTAATTTTTCATTGTCCGTTTGAATTTACCTTAGTGCTTCCAATGCTTATAAACTCGTTTTCGATAGGTCAAACTAGGCTGTCACCAAAATCTTGAGCATTTTTTTATTCATTCTTGATCTAATCTAAATTATGAATGAGAAGAATTCGACTTAATTTTAATCTAAGCTAGGCCTAGTTCATTTATCATCGATCAAGCTCGATCTCATCTAAAGCCTATTCAATTTTTGATTAATTTTTAATATTTTAATCAAAAGCTTAGGTATAATTGTTTTCGTTTATACTTTCCATCATGATCTAATTGTTAAAAATCTAAATAAAAAATTGATCTACAATCAAGTTCGTACAAAATTCTTTTTTTAATCACTCCAATTTTAAGTTGGCTCAATTCAATTTTATGTCAGATTGAAAATTTTGAGCATAAAAATGGCTTGTAAATCGACTCATTTGGATTGAGTCAATCTCAATTTAATTTAAGATTCAGTTCAATTTTCAGTCAATTTTTGATGTTTGAGCTAAGTTAACACGCTTAGGTCCGTCTCTCTCCTATGTTATGTCGATAACCTATGCAAATGAGACAGATGCTATATGCATAAATTTAATATTTCGAGAGTATGATTTAAATTAAATATAACAATTTTGATTGTTAATTGTTTATTTTATGAATTTTATAAAAAGAAAAACATGATTATGTTGACGTTTTTTTTTTTCGATAAGAAGATTATTGTTTGAGGTTTATTTTTAATAATATGTCCTAATTATCTTGAGTACTAAAATGTATTTTTTTTTTTAAATGTTCTCCAATGAAATCAAATTTGCTTGAACTTAAACATTTCATTTCCTACTCCACGCAAATCTCAAAGTTCAGAATTAATTTCATTTTGCTATAAAATTAACTTTTCTAATAAATTTCTATATAAAAACTTTATTGTAGTTATCAGAATCTTCTCTAACACTCTTAATCGAACATCTCTAGTCGAACAACTCTATTCGAACAGCCCTAGTCGAACAACTCTTAAAGGAAACATCACCGGATCATACCCTCCGCACTATTATGTAAATTCAGCATTTAAGGCGGCATGAGATCCACTACCTAATTGTTCTTTGCAGGAATAAGTACCAGACGTGATAGACTACACACATTATGTCATCTTCTCTCCAAACTACAAATAAGGGCAAAAGATAAACCAAAGAGAGGAGGAGAAATTCTCTCTCTCTCCCTCTCTCACCCCACCAAGCTTTGTAAAAGAAGATATTCAATTAGTGGATTTAAATCATCTAGACAATGTCGTGATTTTTTTCCTGGATATCTGAATTTTTACGTAAAAATTATCGTCTTATTTCATTCTATTTTGACATTTTTTTTTTGCATCAACAGTAATATTTAGTTATAATAAACAAACCTATACTTATTTTGTGAATTGTGGGCCCTCCCATTAATCTTGTTCTCTTTTCCTCCTCTGGAAAAAGTTTCACAAAAGGAAGAGAGCATTATGAAGCAAGCCTTCACCCAATTTTGAATTAATTTTGTTTCAAGTAATTTTTTAGAAAGTCATTTAAAATTTATTTCGTTAGTAAAATCTCATTCATTAAAAAAATTCTTGATGCACAAGTAATTTTATTTTATTTTATTTTAATTTCTGATACTGCATGCAATTTTATTAGATTGACTCAATCGGGGCTACTATGGTACTGATTTCAAGCGAGTTAAGGTAACTCAAAATTGAAAATTTCAAGCTCAATTAGGCACGGAATAGATGTGAAATTGAGATCGAATTAATGTGGGCTAGCTCGTTACAATATAAAAATATAAACATATTTTTCATCAAATAGGATTTAATTCCTAAATTTAGGAAGAATAGGATTAAATATACTCTATTCCTCCAATAGATTTTCACACTAACATAAAAATTCATTTCATATAGATCGTACATATATTATTATTATCTATGTTATAAGTTATATAATTTCGAGTCAATTTGAATCATATTTTAAACGAGTTAAATAAACCAAAATTGAGTTAAATCAACTTTGAATTGATTCAAAACTGGGTTACTTTTGAGGGACATCTGAGTTTTATATATTTGTGACCCTATAAACTTACTCAAAAAAATATATCCAACTTAATGTAGTTTAAATTATTCCAATCGTATAAAAAAAAGAAATTAATCTTATATTTTATTTCATACGTAGTAATTTTATTCACAAATATATCATAACATCGAGTGGTCTTTAAAGTTTAATGTGTTAGAATGTCCGATTTGAATAATTTTTTTTACATAGGAGCCTCAAATATATATATAAATATATATATATATATATGCATAATTAGTGTTTAACAGTCTAAAATTAAACATTTATTATTTGGCTAAAAATATTCGAAAAGTTGCACCATTAATCTTCTGATTTGGGAGCTAATGACTTAATCTGTAATTTTTTTTTATGATTAAACAATAAATATTCAGTTTGAGATGATAAATAATAATTCTTTTTTATATTTTTTTGAAGACTCCTATATAAATTTCTTAAAAATTTCTTTGTAAACTTACTATAGTGTGACTGCATGTATTATTATTATTATTATTATTATTATTATTATTATTATT
>KZ452307.1:313945-336506 GCA_002786265.1 Apostasia shenzhenica | reverse complement strand
ATTAATATTTATATATATTTATATATATATATATATATATATATATAATTATCTTTTATTTATGACGCTTTTATTAGCGTCAAACATTTGAACTCGTGTCACGTACATATATTGATTACAGTTTGAGCCAGTCGGATTCAAATTGAATTAATTGGGATCAATTGAATTGATTTGAATTCCCTTTGAGTTTGAAGTGAATTAAGTTATAAAAGGGACAAATTTAGAGAAACTAAAATACAATTCTCCTTCATTCAATCCCAAAAAGGATCAGGCTTCACAGCTTCTCCATTATGTTAAAATATATGTGAAATTTAATATAAATTATTATTTTATTATGTGTATAAAATATAAAATACAATTAATTTCTTATTTTAAATATATATATATATATAATGTAAAATATAATTAATTTTTAACATTAAATTTCATGAATAATGTGATATATTTGATTAAAGGGAGCAGTGTTTTCATGGCTTCCTCTATTTAATTAATACCTAAACTCTGCTTCCTTGAAATAACCCAACAGAAATTCATTTCAATCCACTGGACTTGCATTTGAAATCCATTTTTCCTGATAAATCAAAGATTGTTGCCATGTGAAGAGTAATTCTGCTTACACAAATTAGTTTTATCATTGTCAACTTGAAAGTTTCCTATTTTAATTTTGCAAGTGATCCATTGAACTCCTCAGAAAAATCCTCAAATGTTATGTGAATATGCGAATACTACGGGATAGTATAACTTGCGTAAATTTTCGGTTTAATCTCCTCAAATTAGTAGCATAAACAGTTGAATTCATCGATAAACACTGCTCCCTTTAGCGTGGATCATCAATGGCATCATGAAGCAAATACCAGCCTCGAAGCTTTGGATGTTTTCTCGAGCTTTCGTCTTGCCCTTGTAATCTTCACGAAGGGAAGCATTCCGAATCGCACCATAAAAGGACGTTCTTTATCTCGAAACCCAAAGAAAGCTCCTAGGCCGAAACCAGGGAACACCATCCTTAGCAAACTAGAAGTTCCCTCCACCCGCAAACTACGGAACGGTCTAAGGGAAAAAAATAAGAAAACCTTAAACTTATGGACTACACGGAGCTTGTTGGTTGCATTTCTTGAGGATTCACTTCTACTTGCACCACCTACACCTGATCTTGATGAAGAGGAAAGGGCACCATAAATGAGGAGGCATCACCTTCTTCTATCGACGAAGAACATAAGTCGGTTGCTCCTACCTGTGAGGAATAGGCCTTCGTCGACATCTACGGAGGAACTACCAGCGAAGAACCAAGGGGAGAGAAACTGGTCTGCAGTTTGAACCTACAAACAAAAGAAAGGACCAAGAAAAAGAGACAAGAAGAAACACGCAAGATTTAAGTTTTGGAGGAATCCTCGTACACGAGACAAAGCCAAGTAAAGGTTTCGCTAACATAAAAGAGCTCGATAAAGGCAATTACAGCCACGAGTATAAGGGAGTAGGAAGTCCCTCCAAAGTATAATGGAAAAGGGTTTGGAACCATCTTCTTGATTGATTGATTCATACTTTCTACAAAGGAGGTCTTCCATCTATAATTGAATGTAACGATAATATCGACAGTAGACCGCCGGTGAAAAACCGAATCATAAATCACACAACCCTACCGGAGTTTGCGGAAAGAATGCCATATTTTCTTGATCAGGTAAAGTCATTCGATGCCTAGTTGCATGGTAGAGCCAGTGCTAGAAAGACTGTTACTGTAGCTACCAGCTGTAAGCATAAGAGATGATGCTAACAGAACTAATCTAAGCTACAACAACAATAAATTATAACAATGAAGTAGAGCTTGTTATCATTTTGATAGAATTATACCAATCAAATCTTCACCACCATAATCCATCGTCTTAACTTACCTCTGATATCCTCATGAACTCCAATGTTAACCCTAAAATACAAACCAAAAAAATACTTACCACGACAGAACTTGGAAAACATGTAAATTATAATCACACAACAGAATTAAGTTTGCAGTTCATGCATGTAGAAATAGGTAAAACAACAAAGCAACCGTTTAAAAAAAAAAAAAAGTTTTCCACGATATATATCACCATAAAATATTACTCTTAAACTCACCAGAAACCACTAAAAATGAGATGAATTGGATGTTGAACAATCACTCATCTTCCTGGCTCCTGAGCCTGGCAAGCTTGTTAGTGACTACGATGTCAAGCTGCGCTGCTCGCTCCACAATCTCCTTGCGTTTTCTTGTAGATACATTGTGGGCAATCTCCGCACAGTAGGTTCTAAATGAATTCAATCCATAAATAATTCGTTAGCTCGCTAGACTAATTTAGCTAAGCTATTATCATCAAAAAATGCATCTTCTTTTGGATTTAGACAAAAGGATATCAATGCGACAAAAGTTGAGAAAGCAGAGTACACAAATATCAGATTCCCACGTAACATGAGCATAAGCAGTGACCACAATGAGCACGTTAAGAAATGTAATGTTACTTATGGTATCTACATTTCTTTTAAAAATCACAAAACAAAGGGCGGAATAATATCCAATCAATCCTTCATTTAGCAACCAATTCTAATATGATTACTGCCGAGGCCTTCCGTTTTAATTTGTTGTGTCCATAAGATTCACGGCGGCCTATTTCCAAAACAATAAATAGATGGTATAACTTATCCCAACCAAACTAGTTTGTAAGTATAAAGGAATTAGGAGTTAAAAAATGTAATTTAGTAGGATTTTAGAGGTGCACATATTATTCCCCAAAAGAATGTTAAGTCGATTTTGTGACCACAACGAGAGATATGAAGATCCCATTTCAAACTTAAAATAAAACTAGTGTGACAGAAATAAGAAGACATTGATGTAGCCAAAATGCATCTTGATTAGAGGTCATCCAAAATGTTTGCATAAACAAGAATTAACACGCCATGAACCACAAAACAGAAAAAACTAACATAAAAAATTCAAAAAAACTGACTCCAAGTGAATTGATAAAGTTAGAATGTTTTATAAAGGCAATTAGAATATAAGAGTTAATTCTCTTACCTGTTGTGCATCATAAGCAATTCGAGCTCAGAGACATTGTGAACTACAAACTTGCGGAATTTGTTCGGCAGATAATGGCGGGTCTTCTTATCAGATCCATAACCAATGTTGGGCATCAAAGTGCATCCCTTAAACTTCCTTCTCACACGTGAGTCAATACCCTTTGGCCTCCTCCAGTTTGGCTGTTGAAATCAAAACAGTTTTGATCACCAGGCTATCAAGAAATTAAGCCTTGAGAGGAAAAATCAAAAGAAGAAGCCAAAAGGAAATCAAGCATGATACCACTGATTAAAGCAAAAGCAATCAAACTACATTTCGAAGTCACATTAGTAATCAAAGCATGAGTGATTACAAATATAAGCCTCCCACTAGAAAATTAGATAAACCACACTCCCCCTAAATATTTATGTTTAGACATTTATGAAATCAACAATAACATCAAAACCACGAAAAATCACAAGAAGGTAATCCCACCCCCTTGAGCTGACCTGGAACCATTGAGATATTCTACAACAAAGATTCTTTATAGCACTAATCAGTGAACAAAAGGCCAACCAAAACAACATGCTCCTATAAAATAGGGGAAAAGCATGTTGATGACCCGTAAGTGCATGTGATAAAAACCCTCTTATTCACACAAGAAGTACTGCTCAATTAAACATAAATCATAAATATCACAAAGTAGTTATGAGAACAAGATCCAAAACCCCACATATATCCGTAATCATGTTAGGATTCAACTACTTAATCATGAGTAGACAAATCAAGGTCTTTGTTCAAAAATCATAAAAGAATTGTATATCTTAGTTCACATTATTTCTAGGTTATTCAGAACACATTCGGGTGATAACTGTTCACCCAAAGTAGTTGCCAGCCACAATATTTTATTAACAGACCAGAAGCCATCAATTACCCCACTGCTATTTGAAGTAAATTTGGTTGTTTCTGAAGATTCCCAAAATGCCAATAAAAACTACAATAATATAACTTCTACACGCACTAACTATATCAGTTTAGCCACCCGATCTAGTTAACAAATATTCATTAATTAAAAACACAATCACCAATTCCAACAATATACAATGATCATAGTCTTAAACTTTATTCTGTCTCATTAGCCATGAATGAATAATTAGCCTCCATATTCATTAGTGCAGTCCCAAAATAATTACAACTTCATCTTATTGGAAACATAATGACGAATGCATTAACAAAAATATTAAATACTCTTTTGAAATTTCTTCTATAAAAAGTGCATTAACATGTCAAGTCATCATCAGCAGCATCATGCCATCTTGCCCAATGCAATATTTGATGTTGACTCCAATACCTCCAAATTTTTGTATAATATCTAAGTCATTTAATAGAGGAATGCACCTAATATTTTATGCGATGAAAAAATTTCGCTCAGACTTAAAGGTAAATTTTATAGAACAATAATAAGACTAGTAATGTTATATGATACTAAGTGGTAGTATACATAGTAAAAACATATAAACAAATAAACATAGCAAAAATGAGGATGCTAATATGAATGAATACATAGAAGTATAAGATAAAAAATGAGTACACCCATAAGAAAATTGAAGTAGTTTTAATTGAAAATAAACTCAAAGAAAGTCAACTTAGATAGTTTGAACATATATAATAGATTAATTGAAACTCTAATAAGAAGAGTTGGGTTATTGGATTTTGCTCATGTAAAAAGAAGAGAAGAAAAACTAGAAATGACATGAAAAAAAAAAGGAATGAGCTTGCATACTTAGAGCTAAATGAGAAGCACTTATTTAATAGTGTTATGAAAATAAAAAATTTATATAATCGATCTCACCCAATGAGATAAAGGCCCTGTTTGGAGCAAGAACCAAAACAGGACCAAAATAGTACTAGTTTACAAAATAGCAATAATAATAATAAATAAATTATTTTAATTATTCTACATAAGTTTTATAGCCGACCCCACCTAGTGGGATTAAGGCTTGGTTGTTGTTGTTGTTGTTATTCTACATAAATTTTAATATAAAAAATAATATTTTACTTTACATACTCAATAATTTTTAATAAAAATATAAACTTTATTTCACATCTTAAATCAAAATACTCAATTTGAATATTTTGGTCTAGAATGTGAAATAAAGTTGATATTTTTATTTTAAATTGTTGAGTATATAAAGTAAAATAAATTTTTTTATATTTGAATTTGTGTAAAATGATTTAAAATATTTATTTATTATTATTGTTGTTGTTTTTTAAATTAGTACCATTTTGGTTCTGTTTTGGTCCTCACACCAAACAGGGCCAAAGACTTGGTTGTTGTTGCTGTTGTTATTGTTATTGTATCTAAGCAAGTTATTATTGGATTGCCCTTTCTATTCCTATTGTTAACCACAATATTATCAACCTTTATAAAGGTACCCCTTCTTATCGCTCCAAATGCCAATAACACATAAGACTATTCTCTATAATCATAACTTCAATTGAAATTACTTTAAGATATTCTTTCAAATACAATCATTTTTTCATTCATCTTTTCTGGCATTACTACAAATCCATCATAACATTTCCATTTTAGCAACACCTAGTTTTTTCGCTAGTAGATTTTTTATTGCACAATATTTGATTCATAAAGAAAAACTACTTTTCAACCTTAAAGATCAGCTAAAAAGACCTTTATGATGGAGGCGTTCATTCATTTGAAAATAACTACTGACAACACGTGAAGACAGATGGTGTAAAAGGGCAATATACTAAGGCCTCATTGACCTCAATTTCGCAAAAATGCGCCTTTATACTATTACATTTTCAAAAAACAAAAAATCACCGCAAGCTTACAAGTGTTTACAAGTGTTTACAAGTGTTCACTGTAACATCCAGCATCCATATGCAAGAAATTACTATCTTCTCTATCTAAATTGATAAAAAAAAGATGATTAACAGTCACCTTCACGCAGATTTTTCGGTCACTTTGCGGCCTCTTAAACTTCTTGACACGCTTCTTCACGATCTTCTTCGTGAGCAAAGGAACAGCCATTTCTTCACGAAAGAAAATGGCAATAAGAAAAAACAAGTTTCGAAAAAAATGGTAAATGCACCGAAAAATATATGAAATCACCAGATAAAACCTGAGGTGAGGAGATCGAAGGGGGTAAAATCCAACTGTAAACAAACACAAAAGAAATCGATGTGATTGCAGTCTAAAAAAGAAACCCTAGCGAAGCGATGGGGAGAAAGAAGAGGGAAGAGTGCTTACGGCTGCTCTCTGCTGCGCGGCTGGTGCGTGCAAAGCTGCTTAGGGTTTCAGGGGATTCACTTATAAGTTGGTGAACGTAGCTGGAGCGAACGGCCGGATCGTGTGCCGAGGAATGAACGAACGGCTAAGGCTGCCTCTCATTGTTTGGGTGAAGACAGATGCTTAGGCAATTACGGACAGGTCCCTGTAATTACAATTATCATTTGAATTAATCCATATTTTTGAAATAATTCAATCAAGTCCCTTGCGTTGAATCACACAATGGATTCCTATTTCCTATTAAAAATCGTGTTTAACTCCTGTTTGATTGGTGAGTTATTTTTAAGCCAAGGATAATATTTTATAAAAATTACAATTTACTCTCACTATTTTTTAGTATTTATTTTAAGTTCTAATTTTTTATAATAAAAATTATAACGTAGCCCCATTATTTCCGTTAATTTTCAAATTAAGTCCTAAGAAATTCTAATTTCTACAATTTTATTTAGTTCTTAAAAACTATAATTTAATTCATTGATTTTTTTTTATTCATTATTTTTGGTCCTAACTTCTTATGATGAAAATTATAATGCGGTCCTTCAATTTTCTTTAATCTTGGCTTTTGATCTTAAAGATTATAATTTGGTATTTTAATATATTTTAGTTTTTGTCTTAGTCCTTAATTTCTTATTATGACAGTTATAATTAAGCTTTTCAATTTTCTTTAGTTTTAGCAAATCAAAAAATTTATAATGTAGTCTCTCAAATATATTTATATTTTAAATATTTTTATTTATTTTTATATTTAACATAATAATCAATACTGTTATGAATTTTTTTCAGTTAAATTAATTAGAGTAATTTAAACTGATGGGTTACATTCAATACAAATAATAAAATTAAATTTTAGTTATATTTTACATAATTTATATATTTTAAAATAAAATATTAATTCTACTTCAGATATACCGGTAATAATAATAATTTTTTGAAAATATCATCCGAGCCTTTAAGGTTAATATTTCACATAAAAATTTAAATTCTTTTCTAATAATCTCAAATTGAGGTATGAAGGTAATTGAGATAATTACATGTATAATAAAATATTTAATAAATGTTATAAATTTTACACCTAATTTTTAAAAATTATAAACTTACGAAGAACTACTATTACAAATCATATTTTACACACTTGACTAATATTCATAAAACACCTAGATATTATCGTTATTTTGGATGATCTAATTTCTTTCTCACTTAAATTAATGACTAAAATCTAAAAATTTTATTATAATTAAAATAAGGGCTAAATTTGAATAAGATAATTTGATAAGAATAAATAAAATATGTAAAACGTAATTTATAATTGGATTTCTTCGTAAATTTTATAATTTTTGAGAATTGAATATAAATTTTATAATATTTACTAAATATGCTATTGTATATATAATTGATCCAAAAGAAAATTATTAAATAACTATACAATTTTTCAAACTTATATTTAAGTCCTAAACTGAATTCGAGACAAGTACTTATATGTGATTTTTGGAAAAGTAATAATAATTTTTATGGTATTTATATGAATCCAAATACAATCGTAAAAAATTCTGAAATTTTTCATTGAAATACTTGGATTTATAAGAATATGATTATCAAGTTTAAATTCATGTCAACAAGGTGAATATTGTGAAATTTTGTAACAGTCCCTAGTTTTCAACATATCTTTTGTATCCATCACAAACAATGAAGAGGCATTGGATAGTTAATATTATTTTCAAATCCTAAAATATCTTGAAAAAATAAATTAAACTATAAATTGAATACTGCAAAATCATACGGGAGATCTCCTAGTTCTGTAATATTTCTTTTAAGCCCATAATATGGTAAAATAATTGAAAATAGAGGAGTACTAAATTTGAATAAATATTTAGACTACTGTGGCTAGATGAAATCAAAACTTTTAGTAAAGGACTTGCAAGAAAAATGATCAAAAATTCTAGACTAATATGAATGACATATGATATTAAATTTTTGAAAATTAGATAAAAAAAAGAGTAGCCTTGAGAAAAAATAAAGACACCCAACCTATATCTCACTACCTAGGAGAGTAGTTGGGAATGCACAAGCTAATTAAGGACCCCATAGATCGACATATCATCTCAAGATTTCACGACCTAACATCAGCTCGATTATGAGAAGCCTTGATGATTACAATATACGCTCATCTAGTGAGAAAACACTGCATAAGCC
Source organism: Apostasia shenzhenica (assembly GCA_002786265.1). Taxonomy (NCBI): domain Eukaryota; kingdom Viridiplantae; phylum Streptophyta; class Magnoliopsida; order Asparagales; family Orchidaceae; genus Apostasia; species Apostasia shenzhenica. Next base: position 327,987 of record KZ452307.1, on the reverse strand, counting down.
ACGACACTCGATCAATCTTTAAAAAAATATTATTTTCAAGTAACTTTTTCATGAATCTTTCTCTAGAATATATATCATCCTAGAGGAATTTTTCGCATGGCCCTTTTCTCAAGAACACTCTCCTGAGAGCTATAATAACAATATCCCATGCTCGATATAGTTCAAAATACAAGAATGCAAATACGATAAAGGCGGCAAACTCTCAAAAGCTTCTTACGCTCCTACCGTCATTATTAGATTACAATGCAGTGCAACTATGTCATGTTGAATGAGCTTTATAAGTAAGGATGTAAAGATGGGATTGCATGCATTAGGAATAAATATAATGATTGAAGGACGTATTTGTAGCATGAGACAAACAACTAATAAGCCAACTTTTGTACTCTTTATTTTCTTATAAATAGCGATGAATTAATGAATGAACGTGAGAATTAAACTTTGGAATTAAAGAAAACTCTCAATTCATTTGTTTTCCTTTGTATTACTTTATTCTTCTGCAAAGAAATAACTCAAATCATTTCTCTATATGACAAAAGGAATCTCCGCAAAGAACTCTCGTGCAAGACAATATTAGTCAACACAAATCACCATAACACTTCTCCATATAACAAAAGAAACCCCCGCGAAGGACTCTTATCTAGCACATCAAAAGTCAACATAAATTACAGTATAATATATTGGATATTCTGCTAATTATTCATATTTGTGCTTATCTTAAATAACTGAAAATATCTTAAAGTACTGGATCCATCCAATCACATGCCAGCTCAAGATCGGCTCAAAAACAAAAAAGAATTGTTAGTTGCCTTATTTTAGATCGAATACGACTTGCTCATCGATCGATTTTCAAGCCATTTTAATAGCCTTAGTTGAAGAAGAAGAAGAGTCATCTTTTATGAAAAATGAATGACATCAAAAATCTTGAGTAAATGACAAATATTCAATGTTGCATACATGCATTGCATTCACATAAGATATATGCTGGGCAGTTTGTAGGCAGAAATCTGTAGGCACATGCAAACAAAATCTAGGTAAAAGTGCCATGTGATTGAGGGCCTTGTTTAGTCCCAAGGAGAGGGACCAATGGGACAGTGAGGCATGAACTCTCACCATCATCTTTTAACAGTGCCATGCAGGTTGTTCTCAGCTTTCCCACACTATAAATTAGAATGTTTGTCTCAATGCATAGCTAGCTCCAGTGTTGGATTCAATTTTTGGAACTTTTTTTGTCCTAATCTTTGATATATATATGCTTTGTGGCCTCTGGCTTTAGCCTAATGCATGGCTTGGTCTGTCATGTTTTGAACAAAAAAGATCAAGGCCCACATCTGCATAATTAATATGAAAATTTTGACTTTGATGGCATGCATGATATAGCATTAAAATTGGCAAACACATCTTGAAAATGTCTCGATCCTCTTCACAGAATGCACTCCGAGGATGGATGCCCAGACGTTGACGTCCGACAGTTGACAAATATGAGGGACGTTGATGACCTGATGTCGACACGCAAACATATGACAACTTCTAGAGTCAATGCACTAAAGTTGATATCTTGGCATCGACAACCAAGATATGAGAACTGACATGTCTGATGTGGCAAGCCAAAGCGAGCTAGCTTGACAAACTCAAAATATAAAAGCAACAAAGACCTTTGTTTGTTTAACTTTGGCCTTTAGGCTGACATTGGGTGATGAAATCTAGAAAGCTTTCAATTATAAATTGTGCATGACTTTCACAATTCCTCGTAAAATTATAGCCAACCTTCTACCAGATTACAAATGAGAGCGCTTACAAATTGAAATATGATTGAATACATAAAGTGAAGTATTCTTACTACCGATCGCACACCTTCTTCAATAAATAATTACAATTAAGTTAATGAGGAATCTTTAATCAAAACTCAAATAGAAGGACTCTGTGCCAATCCCAAATTATCAATATTGATCTAGTTATTTGTGTTAAGCATAAATATATATTACATGATATTTATTTAAGTAACCATCATTCAAAAAATTGCTTTGATTAAGTAAAACTATAATTTCCATTTATTTTAGAGATCATATAGAAGAAGAACACCTATCAATCAAGTCATGAAGGAAAGAAACTAATCCTAATCTTTCTCTAAAAATTATTTAATAATTTGAAATAAAGTTGCTGATCTTTTCCCAAAAACTATTCAAAAATCTCAAAATTTTCTGCTCCATTGAAAAAGCTAGGGATCTGTAGTGCTTCTGCAGGGATGGCAGCACTGTGAAGCAGAGAACAATGGCACTAGATCCCATAAGGCCATGCAGAAGCTAGCTAGGTTTCACCTTTTACCCTTTCTGCCATGAAACTTCTCCAAAATGGTAGATCATTTTGGGGCATTGTGTGAGAGATTTAAGTACATGCAGCTAAGTAAGAGTTTGAACTACTGCCAGTTTTCATAAAGAAATGTTAATATTCATGATCATGTTTATTCAATAAGATGAGATATATATCATAAAAGAGTTGAGAATATCAAGAAATATCGTATTAAAAGTAGGAGAGCTTGTTAATGAATATATATTGTCGATAGAGTAGTACTAGGATGGGTGACCTCCTAAGAAGTCCTCGTATTGAATTCTTTTTTTAGAAAAAATCACGTGAGTTAAGCGTGCTTGGGCGGGAGCGCCGAAGGAATTGGCGGCGCGCTGGGAAGCCGTCGCGTTGCGCCGGTATTCCATAAAATCATCTAGAAAGAAATAAAATTTATTTCGGGGCATGAATTCTATCAAGAGAATAGAAAGCCAAAATCAGGCATCAGCATCCCGGGTGATCTAAATAGACGACGGCAAACTAACAATACGAGTGCGACCACACATTGACTAAAGCACCGGATCCGATCAGAACTCTGCATTTAAGCGTGCTTGGGCGAGAGTAGTGCATGGATGGGTGACCTCCAAGGAAGTCCTCTTGTTGCATTCTTTTTTCGAAAAAATCACGAAAGTTAAGCGTGCTTGGGCGGGAGCGTCGAAGGGAAAAAATCACGAAAGTTAAGCGTGCTTGGGCGGGAGCGTCGAAGGGATGGGCTGCGCGCTAGGAAGCCGTCGCGTTGTGCCGGTGTTCCATAAAATCATTTAGAAAGAAATAAATTTTATTTTGGGCTTGAATTTCGTCAAGAGAATAGAAAGCCAAAATCGGGAGTCAGCGTCCCAGGTGATATGAATACAGAGGCAAGTACACGTAAATATGTGGAGGGCCGTAGTCAAAAAAAGAAAGAGAAAGAAGAAAAAAAAATGACCCAATAGATGTGTGATACATAATTTAAGGATTTTTTTTTATTTAAAAAAGATAACATTAAGCATATTCCTTATTTTATGTGAATTTAAATATAAAAAAATTTCAAATAACATTAACTTTATTTTATATATTATACATTTTTTAATATAATATATTAAACTTTATTTCTCAGCATACTTGTATCTCAAAAAATTTCATTGCATGTACAGAGCTCAATTAAGTAAAAAAATTCATGTTATTTATTTCATACAATGTGAGATGAGAAGTATGAAAATCTTTTATATATTGAGATTTATATAAGAGGTGAAATGAATTATTTTAATATTTTATTTGAGTGTTGTACACGATGTGGTTAATGTACTAATCTAGGTGCGAAGAATGCGAAAATAAAAGTTATTTTTTGTATTTTGAGATTTTTGTTAGATTGGATAAATTTAATTTTAACTTAATTTATTGGACTAAACAAACCCATGAAATTATTAAACCTATTCTTTATCAAAAAATATAAAAAAAAAATTAAACCTATCCTCATATATATGTACAAGCATTAATATAACAAATATTAAAGTACAACAAAAATTAATGTCTCTCTATCATTTATATATATATATATATATATAATTAAGATATTTGTGCAATTGTGAAAATGGTAATTGTAATTTACCTTTTTACTAATTTTATAGATATAAAAGCAAAAAATAACAGAAATGTTCTATCAGAAGAGAAATATATGTAAAATATAAGGGTAAATTGCACATGAGATATATAATCAGGTGGACCTTAATTAGAGCGTTACAAAATAGTCTTAATTTTTTAAAAAAAAATTGATTTGAGTTCACTGAGGTTGTAAATCATTTAATCTCGACTAAGACATAATTAATAATTTTTTATCATTATATCATAAGTTTATTCTCAATTATTAACTTTTAATTTTCTAAAATATAATTTTAAAATATTAATATTTATATTTTTAACTTTAAATTTTTAGAGCGAGTAACTGAAAAATAAAAAAAATTAAATTTTAGATTTTTGTTAATTTTTTATAGAAGAGTACTGAAAACAAAAAGGTATAATAGTTCTTTAAAATATATAAATTATTTAAACTAATTAAAAATTAATAAATTTTTATTTTTTTATCAGAAAAGACTATCAATAAGGCCAAATTTTGGCAAAGAGATCAAAATTATAGTGCTTTTACTATCTCAAAAATTAAAATTAAGATATATTTTAAAAATTTCAACTAATTTGCAATGCTTTCATGATCTGAGGGGCCGAATGCAATTTACCATCATGAGCAATGAATATAAGTAAGATTTTTGAAAAATATCAAACCAAATTTTTTTTTTTTGAGTTTGGACATATATAATTAAAGAAAAGAAAACTTATAGAAATATGATAATTCATGAAGATATAGATGGCTAAAAAAAGACTCAATATCAATTCTTCAATCCCCCACACACTTGGAAACACACACATAACATTCTTCCCACTCTACCAAATCTCTCTCTCTCTCTCTCTCTCTCTCTCTCTCTCTCTCTCTCTCTCTCTTTCTCTCTCTCTCTTTCTCATTTCTGATGAAGTGGCAAGAAGCTCACCTATGGCAGACGCAGCGGTAGCGGTAAGCGCTGTTCATGGGATCGCCGGCGTCGACCGGCACCTGCTCCGCCCGGCATTTGAACCGGCAGCCCCTGCATTCGTTATACGTGCAGTGGGGAGCTACTGAGCCAATCATCCTCCTTCTTCCTCTGCCGCCTCTCTCCTTCACCCTCCATATGCTTTCATCTCTTCTCGAGCTTCCCGCTAGAGCTGGGAGAGAAACCATGCATAAGTAAGCATTTGAACTTTTTAAATCGAGAGAGAGAGAGAGAGAGAGAGAGAGAGAGAGAGGACAACAAGACCTCGGTGCAAAGGGGAGGCAGCTTGGAGAAGAGAGGAGGAGAGGAGGAAGATGAGGAAGGAGAAGAGGAAGAGGGAGGTTTTCACGACGGGTTTCATGGCCATGACTGCTCAGCTGGGAGGGAGAGGAAGATAGAGAATGAGAGGTGGGAGGGGGAATTAAGAAAGGAGGCAGAATATCAAACAAGAAAGCTTGGGGATTTCCACATGCTTTCGTCAAATTTACTGTTACTGCCCATAAATAATACTGTTTGCAAACTTACTACAGTTTCAGTTTCTATTGAATCATTGGCCAAATATTTACATAAAATACAAAGTTACCCTTAATTTTCATTCAATATGATCTCATATATATATATATATGAATTATTCTGATTCTATATGAATTCTTTTAGTAGGGAGCGTGGGGTTTGCGCGTACTTGAATTCTTGAGGTGTAGCTGAGCTTTCTTCTACAATGTTATTTCCTTGAAAAATCATTTCAAAGATCTAGGTCAATCTTTCCTCATAATGATTTTTTCAAAAAAAGTGTTAATCGTTAGGATTGAAGTTGAGTCGGATCCTATAAGCTGACATAAATTAAGTAGTCGAAGTTTATTTTCAAGTTCTGAATAGAAAAAAGTTTGCCTTTCGAGAAGTACTATTCTCAAAAATGCCTTGTAAGATATGTTCTAGGACTATATATATATTAATTTCTTCGATCTATATTCTTAGATTCAAAAAGAACAAAGTGGAAGGGCATCAGAAGTCTCCCTCAGCTTATCATATATATGTTCCCCTTATAATCATATTTATTCTCTATGGTTTTCATTTCAAAGGTTTGATTGCATGTACATATTGAAGTGTTCATTTTTCTTCAATCTTGGTTGTTTGCTTTTGTGTTTATTTTCTCATTTTTTGTTACCTACTACATTTGATTGTCAAAATAACTGTCAAGTGCTAATTTCTTGTGTCAATATAAGAGCCCTAAGTTGAAGGGTGACTTTAATAATTAGATGCTTGTTTATTGACTCTTAAATATGATACAACATAAGATAGACCAAAATGTAAGATTCACACTGCATCAAATGAAGATAAATGAATAGTTGGATACTATCTATCAAGAAATAAAGGGTAAATTGCAAGTAGGTCCCTAATGTTTGATCGTATGTGCAAGTAGGTCCAGCTTTTTGAAAATTGCTCAAATTAGTCCATTAATCTCTCTTCTGAGAAGTGAGGCAGCAGCAATGGGGGAAATGGGTTGTTGATTTCTCTCTCTCTCTCTCTCTCTGTGCGGCAGCAGGATCTCAGCCACCCATTTCCCCCATTGTCACTCCTCACTCCTCGAAAGAGAGAGAGAGAGAGAGAGAGAACTCAGCAATTCATTTCCCCCATTATCGCTGCCTCACTACTCAGAAAAGAGAGAGAGAGAGAGAGAGAGAGAGAGAGAGAGAGAGAGAGAGAGAGAGTTTTAAGGGTAAAAATATCATTTCATATTTTTTTTACTATCAAAATTAAATTTTGGACCTAGTTGCATATTACCTGAAACTAATGGACCAATTTGAGCAATTTTTAAAAAATTGGACCTACTTGCACATATGATCAAACAACAAGAACCTACTTGCAATTTATCAAAAGAAAATGAAGATAAATGAAATTAAGTTCTTCTTATTTAGTTAAACTTAAATGATGCTCTTTATAATAGTTTCTATCAACTAAAGACATGGAGATCAGAATAGATCAAAAGGCTTAATTCATTTCATAGATATTCACTTGCAACTGTACAATGACATTCTACAAAGTTGTTTGAAAGAGTAGATAACAACGGTACAGTAGCTTCGAGGAGTAGAGACACTTTGTATTGAGAGTTTTAATTTCCTAAAGCAAATTTTTGTGCAATGCACTTATGAGGACGTTTGGTTCAATGTTATCTTGATATTATGTTATGTTATCTAGAGAAAGTAATTGTTTGATTCAATGACATCTATAAATAACTTTCAATTAGATTATAAAATTATTAATCAAAATATGACATCTAGATTACATAACATAACACCAAGATAACAAGAAACCAAATGCTCCCTAAGTTGATTGTAATATTAATAATTTATCTAGAATAATCTCAGGTAAACTTATTAAGAGGTGAAATAAATAACACAATATTTGATACAAATGAAAGATGAAAGCATGCCAAGTTGATGAATTCTAGATATGCATAAAGATGATGAGATGAAATGAATAAGTAGTGATAAGAAAAAAAGAATAAGTCAATGTAAATCCGAGAAAAATAATAAATAAAGTTAATCAAGTTGAAGAACATATTATTTTAATTATTTTATTTTGGATAGAAATCCTACAAATCGATCGTAAAGGAAGCACTCCTATGGTGAATTGAGTCATCGATCATAAGCAACTTAAGTCATGACCTATGGCGTTATTCATCCATCCCAAAAGCTTAAGATATTAATGAAAATAACACAATCATTTATTATATTATACACCTAGCATTAAAAGGGATGGGACTTAATTAGCCTTTCTTTCGATGATAAAACACTTATCAAAGGTAATTATGTTAATTAGATTATGATAATAAATTAATGATGACTACACTTAAGCTATCTAGTGAAGTTAAAATTCTTATAATTGTTGATCATTAATATGTGCATAAATTAAATAGAGTGAAATTAAAATCCAAGTAAACTTAACTACAGAAATAAATCATAAACCTAGATATATGATATGGCCCAAGAATCAAAAATTTATTAGATTTGGTAGGTGCCACATCAGCAATGGGACCCACCAGGTGCTAACATGTTGGCCCTTTATTGACAGATGAAATCTAATAACAATTGCTCCCAAGAATTTCAATAGCCCTACACTTCAAGCAATTTACCCCAAACATTGGTTTTTTCATATTTAAAACACCTTAATTTTTTTTAAAAAAAAATATTAATTTCCAAGTAAATCAAAATAAATCTCACTATTTACTGAACTAAGAAAATTACATAGAAATTTTACGAAAAAAATAATTTAATGTCACATCGAATTCATAATATTTTAAACTAATTTTATTTATCTTATCTATAAACTTCAATAAAATCATTAACTTTAATTCAAGTTTTATATAAATCTCAACGTAACAAAACACATTTATCTTGTTCCACATCATACACAATTAATACATATAACTTAAAAGTTATATGTTTTCAAGTTAACTTTAACATAATTTAAAAATAAATTTATAAATAATATAATATATAAATTTTAATATTAAAACTAATTTTAATTCACATCCTACGTACAGAATTTAAGAAAAAAAACTAAGTTTATTGCACTTCCTAAGCACATTCTAAATAAAATTAATTTTATTTTAAAATTAAGACTGTGTTTAGAAAATATTTTTTATAAAAAAAATACTTTTTTTAAGCTAAAAAATAAAGCTATATTTAGCAATTTGAAGATATTTCGGCCTTTAAAAGAAAAACAGGTATGAGAAAAAGCTAAAAAAAAAGCTTTTTAGAAAGTGCTTTTGCTATAACTAATTAACGACTAAAATACTTTCAAAATAATTAAATTTTAATAATTATGAAATAACTATTCACCATATAATAAATATATAATATAAACAACATAATTATTATATATGAATTATACAATTACCTTATACTCTAATATATAAATTAAATTAAATTATTATTTATTATGATAATATATTTTAAAATAATATGTATAAATTTTAAAATATCATAGTTATATTATAATATAATTAATAATATATTATAAAGTATAATTATTTTATTTATATATTAATAATATAAAATTAATTTATAACTTCTATAATTAAAATTATTACATAAAATTATTACGTTAAATACCTATTTTTAAAATTTATAAAGTATAAATATAATGATTATATTCAATAATATTTATCATATAAAAAAGAATACAATAATAAAATACTAAATTATATATATTTTTTTAATTTTATTAATTCTTAATAAAATATTAATAATAATTTTATTTATATATCTAATTTGATCAAAATTACGAATTTTTTAAATAGCATAATAGTTTATTCAAATAATTCAACTTTTGATAGCAGTTTTTAATAGCAATTTATTAAATAAATAAAATAATATTATTCAACAGTATTTTTTAATACAATTATATAATATAGCACAATAATATCAAAAAGAACCTAAATGTCATCTCTAATTTTAATTAAAAATAATTTTATAAACAAATAATCTCTGCAAATGTGTTTGTTTGTAACTAATGATTTTAATAAGTTTAAAATTAAACGTAGATAAGTATAATTTTTAATTGATTATATATATAATGTGATATAAATTTAATTATTATATTAGAATATACTAAAAATTTGATATTATTAGTTATTATTTTAATATTATATATAGTATAAAAAAAAATTATTTTAAAATATATATTTGATATAAAATATAGTTAAATTTTAATATTAAATTCATATATTATATCAAATAAAAGTTAATAAATTAGTTTTAAACTTATTAACAAACATTAATGATCATGGCCTAGAGATGGGTCCAAGATGAGCATCAGTTAATAATCTCGAGTGCATGATTTGTCAAAAGAATTTATTGTTGAAGACTTTTAGAATCTAAAACTTTATTTAGTGAGTTTGGATCAATTTTATGATATATATAAATAATTTTATATTATTTAAAAAATAACACCTAAATATCATAATATTTATATAATATAATTATAAGATAAAATTGAACTAAAAATCACCTCAATTACATCAATATATCATGAATGTTACGATTGTTTATGATTTGATTTCGAGTTAATTGATAAAAAATATGATAGTTCAACATTTGATTGAAAAAAAATATTGAACTAAAAATAATAATTTGTTAGTCACCTCACTTGAATCCAATGAATAAAGATGCAATTCAAAATTTAATTCAATTTTTAATTAAAAATTGAGCTAACTTAATAGTCTAATGGGTAGTTTCACATTTTTATCTTAAAAAAAGAAATAATTACGTATATGTATCCTTTCTTAGTTAATTACGCTATGCACACTCAAAACATTACAAAATCTTATATACACACATTTTAATTTGTTTCTATTATAATGAGTAATCATAATTTTTCAATAATCTAATTATAGTTAGGTTACAAAAAATTTGAGCCGTTCATCATATTATTTTAAAGATATTTAAATATATTTTGAGTAAAAATCCTAAAACTTTGATGTTTAGGTGGTGGTAAGTGAAAGAGACATCTGCGATGTGAATTGATTTTAGAATAAATCAACGCTTTAGTGTGGTATTAACGAAGAAAAATATTTGTACCGTTAGGAATAAAAATATAATTGTAATTATTTACTAACGAAATTTTTTTTTTTAAATAAATTTTGACTGAATTTAACTAAAGTGTGTGAATGTAAGCTTTTGTAATGTTTTAAGTGTGCATAGCATAATTAACATAAATGTAGGTAATTATCTCTAAAAAAAATTATAACTCGGCGCAGAAATAGGGGTTTCGGATGAAAGTGCAATACTTGCATTCCTTCTGATATTTAAAAAAAAGTTGTATTAATAAAAAATAAAATAAATTAATTATACTAAAAATATATAAAATATGAAAAAATTAATTGATATTTTAAAAATTATGAAAAAGTGATATAAAATAAATTTTTAAATATTAAAAAATAAATATTCATAGGATGAGATATAAAATTATTATATATATATATATAAATATATTTGTAAATTTTAGGTATAGCATTTACCCAAGCTTAATCTAACCGATGTAAATCTTAAACAGAAAATTATTAATTACTAAACTCTTTTAATTTTTTCGTCACCACACATTTAAAAAACAAATAATAAATTCCGAAATCTTCCACATGAGTCCAACCCACCAGCTCAGCAAAAAAGCCAGACCATGCCCATATCCCCAAATCTCAATCCCCAATAACTCCCGTGAACTTCCCCCTAAAACCGACAAACCTCCCCCCGCTCACGGGTTGTCTTCATCTAGAAAGTTCCAATGCATTTGTTCATCGATTTTTTATTTTAATATCATTTAAATAATTAAAATTTATGAATAATTTAATAAAATGATATAATTTAATTATTCTTAATACATTTAAATAATAACATATATGAATATATTATGTATCGTATATATATATATATATATAAATTAATTAAAAATATATATTTAATATATATTATATGTTTAAATTTAAAATTTTAATTTGATTTAAAATCAATAAAACTTAAATAAATATATTTAAATTTAAATTTGAATTTATATTTTAATTAGATTATTACTGATCACGGGATCCCTTTCACTCCCCCATTTTATATATAAACCCCACCCTCAACCCACCAATCAAATCTCATCCACAGGCCGCCATCTCCAGCTCATCGCCATGGCCGAGAAGAAGAGCCATCATCTCCTCGCCCTGCAAGCTCTGGTCTCCGCCGCGCTGCTCCTCTCGTCCAGTGTGCTGCCGGAGGCGGCGGCGCAGCCGACAAAGGTCTGCAACATGAGCAGGGACGGCTTCGCCGCTTGCCGACCGGCGATCTCCTTGTCGGCCCCGACGCCGGCGCCGGTCCCGACGGACGCCTGCTGCTCGGCGGTGGCCGGCGCCGATCTGACCTGCCTCTGCGGGTACAAGAACTCCGTCATGCTGCCCTACCTCGGCATCAACCCCAACCTGGCCATGCAGCTTCCGGCGAAGTGCCACGTCCCGGCGCCGTCGAACTGCTAGCTGAAGGGTTTTCTTCTTCGTTAACTTGGGATTTAGAAATTAAAATGATGATGGTTTTATTATTATTATTATTATTATTATTATTATTATTATTATTTCGTTGTGTTTAATGAGTTCATGCTGTTATCCACGTGTGCATGCATGAGGCACGTGCGTGTAATAGCACTGTTGTGCGCTCAGTGTTTCTGAAGAGTTTAGATGATGTGGTGGTTTACTTTGTGTTTATCAACTTTTTTTTTTTGCAATATCAATGAATAATGTGGTGGTCCCTCAAAGATGAACTACTTATAATAAAAATTTAATTACTTAAGTAACTGTTTGGCCCAAGGATCAAAATAGGATCAAAACAGGACTAAAATGGTACTAATTTAAAACAACAATAATAATAATAATGAATAATTTTTTTAAATCATTCTACACAAATTCAAATATAAAAAATATTATTTTACTTTACATACTCAACTTTATTTTATATTCTAGACCAAAATATTCAAATTTATAATTTTATTAAAAATTATTGAGTATGTGAAGTAAAATATTATTTTTTATATTAAAATTTGTGTAGAATAATTAAAATAATTTATTTATTATTATTGTTGTTATTTTTTAAATTAATATTATTTTAGTCATGTTTTGGTCCTTGCGTCAAACAGGCCTAAAGGTCTATTTAGTTGGAGGCTATAAATAATAATAATAATTTTATTATTATTTTTAATGTTCAAACTGTAACATATAAAAAAAATTCAACTCTACATCACATATCTTGTATAATTCTGAATACATTGATCAATTTTATATTATGTCCTACTTAAGTACTAACGCTAAAACTAACTAATTAATTTTGTTTTTTATCATATAATCATATATTACAAGAAAAAATATGTATCAGTATCCAACAGCAGACGTGCTAATTATAATCGACTTATAATCGACATCAGTGACGGTTTTTACGATGACCTTGTTGAACCCTTTGATTTTGATGACAACAATTAATTTAGTTGTTATAGACTAATCCTCTTGTTTAGTGTGTTAACAGGTTACATTATCTCATTTGAGGATTGAGTCCAAATTAAAGTCCAGAGAAAAGATGGATCTCTATGGAATTTTTATTGTTTTCTTTTCTAGGACTATTATGTAAGCATGTGCATATTTGAAACGGAAACATTTTTGCATTCTTAAGCCCATGTATTTTTTACTTCTCCAATAGGGATTTTCTCCAACACTGTTTTGATTTTCTGCATTCTGTTTTTGGAGAACAACAACTCACCTTCTCCTCTCAAGCTTTCATCCGGTTTTGATCTCCCTAAGCCATACTTGCAAAATATTTTGAAGGAGACTTCAAAGAAGGAGATTGTGGTGTTTCTCAAGTGGAAAGAAGCTGAAATTCCTGGTTCTATTTTATTTCCTGCTTCAGAAAAATATATTGCTGCGTTTTGGTTTTTCGGTTTGATGTGAATCTTGCTTCTTGAAGTTATTACTCATTAAGATTCCTCAAACTTCTGTTTTACCTCTTGTTCTTCCTGTTGAAGGCTTACATTGAGTAATATTTCTTAAATCATCTTGCTCACTGTTTTATGCTAGCCTTTTCGGATTTATTCGAGTTGACCCTTGGCTTATTTGCATATGCATAGAGTGCCTCATTGTAATATTAATTCTTGTATATGCATTGTATTGTAAGCTAGCTAGTCTAGCAAAACCTTTACTTCCTTTCTCTCTCCATAGTGGAGGTGTGTAGGTTTGCTCAGCTTTGGTTCCTGAAAAAAGCTGTAGGATTGAAGGTTTGCTTGGCTTTGGTTCCTTGAAAAGCCATAGGGTTGTATTGGGTTTGTTCGGCTTTTGTTCCCGTAAAAAGCCGGGGTTTTAGTGAAATTCCCATTCGAGGTGCGGTGGGGAGTGGACTAGCGGAAGCCGAACCACTATAAATCTTTTGTGCCTATTGTGTGATACATTTCTACTGCTTGCCCTCTTTATTTGCTGAATACATTATTTCTGCACTGTGTTCCTATTTCTTAAATTGACCTCATTTCTGTACTGAGTTCTATTTTGCAAATTGATCTCATTTCTGCACTGAGTCCTATTTTGCAAATCAACCTTACTTTCTGGTGGTACTCTCTGTTCTATTTCTTCTTGCC
>KZ452307.1:169368-304826 GCA_002786265.1 Apostasia shenzhenica | reverse complement strand
TTATTTGCCAAGGTTTTTACTCGAGTTTTTCCTTTTGGTTTTCTAGTTAAGAAAACCTTATTCTCTTTCGTATTTATCGTGTTTGGTTGTTTAAGCAAAAATCTCTTTCAACTTATTCATGTTAAGTAATTTTGAATTAAGAGTGTAGCTCACTCAATCTATTGATTTGAGTTTGAAGCTTAACTCAAAGTTTAATACTTATCATATATTAGGTTAAAAGTTATTTTAGCTTAACACAACCTCATGCCTATGATAGATCACTACATGGTCATTAATTGTTGCATCTATTTTGGTACATGGCAACATATAAACCTATTAGTTACTACCCATGTATTTTCCAAAAAAGTTGCATGAGAGCCACATCAATCCACAATCAAGAGCCATCATTCTTTCTCTTTACTCTGCTGTCTGATTTACTAAATCAACCTCTCTGTATCGGTTGAATTATCTTTTAGTTTAATTGCCTAAATTTAAACTCTTATTTATTATTCCCAATTCACCCCCCTCTTGGGAAGCCTTTGGGCCAACAGACCTGTATTATGAGTGTCAGCGTCAACTAAACATACACTGAAATTAAGATTAGTGTTGGCACTGTCCATTCATGAGTGTCGTTGAACATATCAATATTGCTTAAACAATTATTAGCATCGATTTTAGTCAACAATAATAGCCCATTTTTTATAGTTATATGTTTCAAAAAAGCTACAATTTTTTTCCTCCTACACTTTCTGTCTTGCAATCAAATAGGCCCTTAATATATAATAGGTTGATCAAATTTTACATTAATTTTTTATTATTATTAGAATTTGGTGGCCATCTTAATTAGTCTGGCCCAAAGGGATCACAATGCAATAATTGTGAGGAAAGAAGATAATTAGTGGTAGCAGAGGTTTACTAGGGCAATAGTATTCTAAATAATTTGTAGTCGCTCTTCCTTGTTATTAATATCTTTTTTTAATATAGTGATCACCCTCTCTTCCTGTGATTTTTTTTCGACTGAATAATTTTACATAAGTTTATGTGTTATTGTATTGATAATGTTCATTGTTTATCATTTTGCTATATCATTCATAATAATTTATATTAAGCAAATAATTAAAGATCTAAATACGACTCATTTGAATGATAGTTTCAAGTTATAATAGGAATTCAATTTTTCTGAGACAATGTTGCGATGTTAATACAATTACCAACTTGCAACTTCAAAGAGATCGAGGTAATGCACCCAACTAATTAAGGGAGGAGGGCCTGTCCATTTGGTAGATCAGATCATGAGAAGCATATATAGAATATATACAAAATTAACAAAAGTTTACCTCAATTGAGAAAACTAATTACTTAAGGGAAGCTAGAGACTTAAGTGGGAATAATAATTGTGAACTTTCAATAAAGGAAACCCATCTTTAAGATATATAGCTGGTTTTCAAAGGCCAAACTTGAACATGAGTGATCAAATTAAGGTGCATGGTTGAGCTCATTTGGAATATTGATCATTTTGGGTTCAGTTTAATTAATTTAACTGGAATGTCAAACTAACTCGAGCAGCATGCACTTAGGTTAGTTGAACTTAAGTCACTGGGTTGGATCGATCTTGGAATCATGTGTTCCCATTCTTAATAATTCATATTGGTCAATGAAAAAGAAAGATATCTCTTCACAGCACAATGATATATATATATATATATATATATATATATATATGCAAAAAATAATGGTTACATATTAAGGTCCTCTTCTGGCTGCTCAACTAATTGTATAATTTTTCTCTATTAGAAAGGATATCACATGACACAAGTGAAGTTTGTCCTTCATGTTCTATGCATGTGTGTGATTTTTGTGTACCTTTGAAGCTAGTTATTTTCAAAGGAAGAGGAAGACTTCTTCCTTATAATCATAGGGTCTCTGCTGGTAGACAAAAAATATTCACTCCAAAGGTCATTTAAATTCTGTGAGATTTTTTTTCCTTACATTTTTCATTATAAATAAGGTCTTTGCTTCAGTTCCTATCTCGCAAATGAACTTCCACTAATTTATATAGTGGTCACTCTAGATAATGAAATTTTTCTGCTTTTACTCAAGATAATGAAATTAATTATGTTCTAAAAATTGGATGAAATATTTTAATAAACTAACTTGAACTAGGCAGAATGTCTACATGTGAATTAAATGTTGCATCATAACCGTATACATGGCATTCAGAGTCTTTTGAATTTACTATGACTATTCTAGTCGACAATGTTACAATTATCATGCCAGCCATTTTTCATCTGATGTTTACTTTGGTATATATGTTTTCTAAGAATCCCAAAACATCAATCTCGAAGAATGGTTAGCAGATCGAATATCAGGTATGATGTCTTAGTTGCATTATATCAGAGCTAGCTGTTTGTAGCAAAATTTAGTTGAAGGTTGACTAACATATCAGCACCTTCCTTTGCTTTGTATTCGGTTATAACAGGGTTACTTTTCATATTTATGGCCGCCAATTTGATTAATAGGAGGGCATCACCAAGCCTCCAATTATTACTAATTGTCGGCTGGCGTGTCCAAACAGCCCAGCCACCTAAAAAGCCACGTGTCCGCTTCCTGATACAGTAATAGTGCTGCCAACTACTGAATATTATATTTTATTTCAATCGAAAATTTGAAACCGATGGCCTGGCTCACATTAATAAATATATCGTTGGAGCTCCATTAGAAGGTAGAGAACATATATATAGTCTTTGTAATTCTTGTGTTTTTTTTCTTTAATTATTAGCTTATAAAAAATTTTGTGCATCATTAATTCTTAGAACTCAAATTTCTTGGGTCAACATTCACAAAATCTTAGCAAATGGTGATTTTTAATTTCCATTGTCATTTGTAATTTTTGAAAGCAGACGTGGACGGTCCATCGGCCGTCCATCATTCTTCAACGCGAAACTCAACCTCGCCGCCTACGCCCTCACCTGCACCGCGAGCCAGGGCAGCTCTTGCACTCACGTACGGAACGAGTGCACGTGGCGGCAACCTGCTGCGACGCGTCGGACTCCGAGCTTCTGGTCCAGCGGCAAATCCGGGCGGCGGCGAGGAATGAGGCGTTCGACAGCAGTTACAGCACCTACGGCGACATGTTCGCGCGGAGCGTATAGGAGGTGGTGGCGGGGAGGCTCGGGTTCGGGTTCGGGTTCGGGTTCGGGGCAACCGTGGAGAATGGGTCAGTCTGAAAACGGTACGACAGACTGCGAAAGATGTAGGGACATGGTGGGCCCGTATGATTGACCGTTTCATGCAATTTCAAGCGGGACAAAGCTGACTTAATAAAATTAATTAACTAAATAATTTTAATTCATTTCATGAATCTGAATCCATTTTAGAAGAGTGAAACGACTTCGAAATCACGAAGCTGAAACCACTGAAAAGTATAGCTGGGGATAAATTTAGTATTTCTTTCAAGGCTAAAACTAAGGGATAATTAAATCTGATAAATTTAAAATTTTAAAAACAATAACAAAACTCATAATCACACATGTTAAATATCTCAAATTTTGATATATATATATATATATTATCGTGAGAATTTTAAATTAATAAATATCTAAATAAATTATAAAATTTTGAATAAATATTTTTTTATTTAATTTTATTATAAATATTATGTATTTTTATTATTTTTTAGATTTTATTATGAGATGAAGAAACCTAAATTAATATTCATCCAAATAAAAATAATTTAACGTAAATTCAAAACTAGTTTCAAGCTATTTTTCATCTAAACAGAATTTAAATTTAAAACTGTTACACTTATCTGAAGCTGCTTCAAATTTTGAATCTCATTCAATATATTTTGAATCTAAATTCACTGTCAAGTGGTCCTGGTATGTCTTGCATATTTTCAAATAATTAAATGATGTCTATGTTTTCATTAAATATTTTAAATAGATCCCAATAATTTTCACACAAATTTCAATTAAGTTAATTTTAAAATTTTCAATCAAAAATCACGGTCAAAGTCAACTTAATAAATAAAATTGAATTAACTATCCTTTAATCAGTTTTCTTCAGCAATAATGCTTTAAAAGAACTAAATTTATAAAAACGTAGAAAAAAAATATAAAACTTCTCACCTCTATAGAGGTGAGTGTTTTAGTCCAATTGGATAAGTATGAAGAAATTAAAATTATATTCTTTATTATATATGTCTTAATTTTATAACAAAAAGTATGCATAACATATTTATAAGATTTTAATAATTAATATGTAATATTTAAAATTTAAATATTAAATATGTAAATAACTAGATTTTATTGGTACATTTCTAATTCTTTTTTTAAATTAAAAAAATTAACTGCCACTAATTTAAAATTAAATTTTAGTGTTAAAAATTTATATAAAATATAATATAAAAATAAATTTTAATATAAAAATTTATGTTAAATATAAAACAAATATTCAAAGAAGATATGTCAAGAAATTATAAGGAGTGATTTTAGTTACTTAAACTTAAATAAGAATTTGGTAACTGATAGAGCGCAATGAAAATAAAAGATTCATATAACCGACCCCACCTAGTGGGATTAAGGCTTAGTTGTCGTTGTTGTAAAGCAAATATAAAATATTAGATTTTTATATAAGATATAAAATATTAGTGGGTTATTTTTAACAATGCTCAACAATGAAATTGCAATTTTCATATTTTTAATTCTCTCATCTAAAAAATATAATTTAGATATAAAATATAAAATATAATATATATATATATACACACACACATAATCACCATATTATTATTTTTATAGATAGATAAATAAGATCGTTAGTCAAATTATTTTTTTTGGCACATGTAATGCACTAATTATGTGGTTTCTTTCTCTCTTTCATCTTAAAAAAATTATATAACATTTTAAAAATATAAATTTAAACAAGATCAGAAAGTAATAAAAGACAGACATAAAATCAATATAGTAAAATTCAATCGCTATTTATTCACGATAAACGCACAATTTTTATTAGGGGCAATTCCAATTAGGCTCCTGAGGTTTATTCGACTTGCCACGTAGGTTCACAAAAATATGCCAGACATGTCTCCAAAACTTACTGTAGAAGTTATTGTGGTGTCCAATTAAACATCTTCCATTAAACATTCCGTTGAATCAAAATTTTAACTAAGAAAATCATAAATTTATTTTAATGTGAAATTGCAATTGTACCCCAGCTGGTCCTCGCACTAACTTTAAAGGGTAAAAAAGGTATTTTCGTAATTTTAACAGCGTTAAAAGATACCGTTACAGAAGGACCACAATGACTTATACATTAAGTTTTAAGGACCTGTCTGGTATGTTTTCAAAATTATGAACTTGCGTGGCAAGTCGAGTAAACTTCGAGAGCCTAAGTTAAATTACTTGTTTTATTAATCGGCCAGCTTAAAATATGCGGAGAGATACGTTTATTGATAAGATGAAAAGTTGAATGATACTTAATATGTCGACTCACGTAGGCACAATTTCGATAAAACATGAGAATATGTAGAGAGATCATATAAGTAGGTATGACCAATTATAGATTAATCAACGAAGAAGATCTAATGAATATTTTTGCAAATCATGTAAACCTTTCATGACCGCTGTGAACCAATCAATCAACTTACTTCACGTATAATATAATTTTTAATATAATTAACTCATTTTACTTTACATCATATATCTTCTTAAAAAATAAAAAATTCAATTAAATTTTTTTTATCTTTATTAACACGTAGTGCCCAATAGGACTTTCTCAAGATTAATCATCACTAATCATAATTAACTAAATTTTTCTCTCGCAGATCTCGGGCCTCGATCATGCTGGTTCGATCTTCCACAAACATCGGTCACGAGAATTTGTGCAACAGCTATCCATTCCATCAGATACGACGTTTAAGCTTATTCCCATAACAGTAGACAAGATATTTCAATAGCTACAGCTGTCGCTATCAAAGTGCCTTATCCGCACAGTTCCCAATTCCCATGCATCACGAAATTCAAGACATCGCATGCTCTGGCCACCATAGGTTTCCATAATACGCGAAGAACAAGAGGCTGCGTGCTCTATCCACTGCTTCTGGCTTCTCCGGAGGCCGATCGTGGTGAGACCACCTGTATGAATTCAACGAGAATAAAGCTTCCCTTTCCAAAGAATTTACTGCAACCCACCTATACATATCTCTGGATGAGACTAATCTAGAGGGGGGGCTACATATAATAATAGAAAAGCTAGAGATATACGAGTTCTTTCTCTCTCTCTAGCAATCCTGTATGGGTCTTTTGACCAAATTCTTTTGTTTTTAGTGAAGTTGATCTCACTGTCACTCCGATGAATATAGAAGAAATTTCTCGTTAAACCACCTTAAATCCCTGTATATTTTTCTGAATGTTTATTGTTCCAATTACTTAATCACTAAACTTAGCTCTCTGCATACTGCTGTCTCTCGGGATTCCTTCTCCTTACGTCAACTATCCTCCAACTAAATAGGACTAGAATGTGTTCCTAAATCATCTACATGAGATTACTTCATTGTGCTTATTCATATATTTGATTTTCCTATAAGTACTGCCTTGATGACCCACTCTCCCCTACTTTCTTCGGATTCAACATCCTAGTTCGGTTAATCCGACTCATAAGTAACCTTCTAGTTACGAAGCACTTCAAGTTACATAATTTTTTTAAATTAATACAAAAAATATATATATATATACATATATTTTAACATTAATTCACTGAACGTTATAATAAACGTTCCCATCATAGGCTTATTTCTCTATGTCCACAAGTCAGCAGAGAGCCATTTGATGTGCTCATGACGTTCAATAATTGTTTAACGCCACTTGGTTGGTTCTGACCGGGCAAACAATGAATCTAAACAAACAATAAATGATAAATAGATGGAAAAAAAATAAAAAAAATTACAAAAAAGCCTCTATAGTTTGAATAAGTTGTAAATTGGTTGATTACAATTTTTTAAGAACTTTGGAATGGGTCCTGAAATTGTGTTTACTCGAATATTTGGCCCGACGGTGATTTCTAACTAACAAAGACTAACTATTTAGCTCATTCCAAAGATCAAGCTCGCGATGTGATAACTTTGAGAAAAGAAAGTAATGCGATCTCGAGTTTAGGATTTGCTACGCTATATTTATTGTTTGTTCTAATACGGTGAATATTATAATAAAATTTCGTTGCCATCGCTCTGCTTCATACATTTCTTTATTTGATATGGTGATTTTTTTATCTGTCCGTGATTTTTTACAATGCTAGAGTTTTTCACATAAATTTATGCGTACTCGTATAAAGTTATAATATTATATTTTTTATGAGAAATAATATTATATTTTAATGTACTTATAGTATCGATAATAAATATTTTTTTTATATAAAATAATATTTTGTAATTAAGCTTAATTAAATTCAGAAATTTACTCACAGTCAAAAAAAAAATTTATTGAATTTGACTTAAAATTAAATACTTTAATATTTATCTTCATTTTCATCTTTAATTAATTAGAATCATAAATTGTTGGCGGAAATTACAAAGTTGATAAAATATTAGCTAGTGGATATTTTTATAATATTTAAATATTCCAAAATAAATATTAAAGCCTCAAGCATTCTCGTTACTTTCGAGATGTGTAAATTTGATTAATGTAACTATTTATTTATATTTATTTTATAACATAAATAAAATTTAATATTATATATATCACAATAAAATAACAAATATATTCCAATTTCAGTGTAAATAAAAGCATAATTAGAAGCTTTGAAGTTATTTTTTAATTTATCTCAATTATTTTTGCTTTTCCCACTAGAGAGAGCAAAAACGAGAAATATAAAAGGCCATATAAATTTATTCCTTAGAAAAACATGTTTCTCACTACTCATAGAAAGCTAATGAAATTAAGAGATTTAATTAAAAATATTTCAAAATTCAATCTTAAATCTGCTTGAAATAAATTTCAGAAATTTGAATGATATTTACTACTAAATATAATTTTTAATTTTTATTTTTTTCGTTACAAACAAATGCAAAGGATAAAAAGATAGTGATAATTAAAAAGACATTACGAATTGATCTCAATTTTTAAAAACATCAATTTGAATATCTAAAATTGTAAAACTATTGTGATTTGATTTGAATTAAGACATAATTTATAATTTTTTACAATTATATTATAAGATTATTCATATTTATTAACTTTTTGACTTATTAGAATACAGTTGTAAAATTTTAATATTTATATTTTAAAATTTTAAATTTTTAGAGTGAAAAAATTAAGATTTTTATCAAATTTTTTTAAACAAGTAACTAATAGTAGAGGTATATAATAATCTTTTAGAATATTTGAATAGTTTAAATTGATCAAAATATAATTAAATTTTATATTTGATCAGATAATTAGGAAATATTTGCAAAAAAAAGTAATATTTTGAACAATAAGGGACTAAAACTATATAGAAAATTTAAGATTTTTTAAAAATTAAACTAATTTGTAATGCGAATTTACCTCCCAATCTTAGTAACTCGGATGCAATTTATCATTTTTTTTTCATCATTTTGAAATTGAATATTTATATATGAATTTGTCATTTTTAACAGAAAATGACATGCAGCAAGTGAATAAAAAACAAAGAGAAATTTTGAAGTGGCTTCTGACTTCTGAGATGTAGTAATTAGAGGTAATCGCTTGCCATTTGCCTCTCTACCAGTAGCCATAAATAACTTAATTAACTCGGCGATCTATAAACAAATTTGAGCGAGTTCAAGCCGGCTCCATTCAACTATATATCGATTAATTTCATGCAGATCGACTCAAATATTAATATTCCCCACTGAATTGTGAATTATGATATAAAATGTATTATGAATCGAGTTTTAAATACAAATCAATTATACTAATTGCTGACTTATGATCTAAATGCACTTTAATTATTACATCTAAAATATTTTATGGTTATTAAGAAGGTGAGATTTAGATTAAACCTAAATGCATGCCCTTATATATATAATATATTTCTCAAATCAACCAATAAATCAACGAGTCTTAACTCGGCCGGCTTGCAGCTTTAATGTCACGCCTTTAAAAGCAGCAGATCAGCCTGCTTCTCCTGACCTCCCATGCATGGCTTCAAGCCGTCGTCTCCTCCTCTGTCTCGCCGTCGTCTTCCTCCTCTGTGCAACGACGGCGGTCACGGAAGCCGGATGGGTTTACTTATTAGACGAGCCGGACGGAGAAGCACTAGCCGATGCCATCTGCCGAGTTGCAGCTAAGGTGCTTGCCAATTCTCGCAAAGCGAGAGTCACCTACCTCGCCTGTTTCTTTGCTGCCGTCTCGGCGATCAACTCGGATACGATCATAAATCATGCAAAATTTTCAGCCTTCATGAATGTGAATGGTCGTCAAAGGTGGATCACTGCAGAAATAATCTTCAAATCTCCTTTCATGCTAGGAAATCCTTATCTTGTAGATTTTAAACAAGTGGAGAAAATCGAAAAGGTGTACCAGTATCCTATTAAGTATCTTGATTAATCTAAGACGATGTTATTTCGTTAATTTATTATTATCTTGGTGTTATATCATGCATGTAATCTAGATAATATGATGTTTACATGTCATTTTTAAATAAATAATTGGTGGGGACACATATCAACATCGAATCGGATGGCTAGGATGACGTCATGTGCTGAATCAAAATTCAAATTCAAATTAATTAGAGCTATTAGAGATTTTTCATATTAGTTTTATTTTAAATTTGATTTGATTTGATTCAGAGCATATCTGAAAAGATTTGAAGACGCACCACAATTTGGAGCTTATTTTATTTATTGTAATAGAATTAGTTCCATATTTGCTTTTATTTATTTGGTATTTTATTTTCTGCATTTAATTTTGTATTTTCAAATTTCTACATGGGATCTCTCTATATAAAGAGGTCGCCTTGCATTGTAAAAAAAGAGTATTGTGATGAATGAAATTATGTTTTGAGTTTTCTCAGAGCCTAGATCCGGTGTTAAGGGGTCGTATTCCGGTGAAGGAAAGGGTAGGGTATGCCTTTGGTGAGAATCCTCAAGTAGCCTAGTTATCCACTTTATTAAAAAAAAAAATCTTTTCCTTTCTTTAGCTCAACCAAACTCCTGGCCCTTGGCCGTAATTTCCAACTCACTTTCCCTTTCTTCTCTCTACCGGTTCGGGAAGCCGCCGCGCGTCGCCCGTCGCTGCTCCGCCCGCCGGCGCCCGTCGCCCCGCCGCTCGGCACGCCGGCGCCCGAACCGCGACGCGCGGCACTCGCTCGCCCGAGCGCGCCCCGCCCGGCGCAGGTCGCCTGGCGATCGCCCGCACCACGCGCCCGCCTGCCGGCGCGCCGCCCGCGCCTGTTTACTCGCCTGCCAGTGCTCGAGCCCATCTGCACTTTGTCCGTGCAACGCCATTACTCGACCAGTGACTCTTATCCGATTCAAATCACAACAGTTGCTATAAGCTGGATTGAAAAATTAGATCAATAAACTCGATAAATTAAATCTTAAATCATAAGTCATTTATTTATTGGTTAGCTATTGGGATCGAGCATATACTAGAATTAACTCAAAAATAAAATTAATAGATAAGCAATATTACGTATGAAAGTGATATTATAACATTTAAAATTAAAGTGATTTACTGAAATAACATCGATTAACGTTGCCAAATCTTTCTTACAAGATGTATTGATTATTTTCTATTTTTTTTGTCGCATCTATGTCATTGTGTTAATTTTTTTCTTGTGATCGAATAACGATGATTAATTATATATATTATTATTTTCAAAAAAATTAAGTCAGGCAATAATTGACCAAGCTTTAATAATTTCTAGGGCCGATTAATGATGTTCAATGAAATATCATCTATATGCATACTTCATATACGATACTTGAATTAAAGATATAAGTGATGAAGGATCCAGCGTAATATATAATTTTAAAATTTTTTTCATTTCATTCTATCAGTTTATATTCTTGATATCAATCTCTAAATTTGTTACATATTTCTTCCTAGTTCTTACATTAAAACATAAACATAATAAGTTTAAAATTATTTTTTAATTTTATCTCATTCATTTTTGCTATTTTAAGTATGTTGATGGCCAAGAGCATATATATATATATATATATAATTTTATTAACTAAAAAATTTCTCTCAAAGTAGTTCTAAAAGAAGGACTAAAAGTAATTTAGAGATTTTAAAATTTTTAAAAGTTAAAAGTAATTTGTAATGCCCTCCTAAGTTCGAGAGCCCAAATGCAATTTATCCCATATTTAAATTGAATATTTACATATAAATTTATCATTTAAAACAAAAAAGATGAGTAACAAGTGAATAAAACACATATAAAAACAAAATGAAATTTGCATTTAGTTTTTGAGTTCAGAGAGGCGCTTGGGCAATCGCTTGCCATTTGTGCGTCAATTGGTGGAAAAATTAATGTATTTAGTCGGCAAATATGGGGGCACCACGTCAACATCTGGTGACGATGACGACCACCGTTGAGGTGGTGCACCTTACTAGACGTTCGGCCGTCAGGCCACCCACCCAACATGAGGTATAGTTGTAAATACGTTTAAATTTTAAAATAAATTTATAATATTATACTTAATATTCATAATAAATATATTTATATAATTGAAATTTAATTTACTTAAATTTTACTCAAAATTTAAAATTTTACTCAAAATTTAAAATTTTTAACAGATTCAAATTGTATTAGTCTCGAAATTAAAAATTAAAAAAAATAAATTTCGAATAAAACTCGACTAACTCCCGTCGTATTTATATGCCTCCCTTTCAAAGGAACGAGTAATCTGCTCGGCCTCTCTCCCTCCCTTCTCTGGCTAGCTGAGATGGCCGGGGAGGAGCCGGATCGCCGCACGGCCGCCCCCATCTCTTCCGTCGCTCTCATCGTAGGCGTCACTGGCATCACCGGGATCAGCCTTGCCGATGCCCTCCGCCACCCATCCGCCCCCGGCGGCCCCTGGACTGTCTACGGTGCCGCCCGCCGCCAGCCACCGGAGTGGTTTCCCGTCTCAGCTCTGCACGAATTCATCAAATTAGACGCTCTCGACTCCGCCGCCACCCTCCGCTCCCTCTCCCCCATCTCCTCCCGCGTCACCCACCTCTTCTGGGTCGCCCTCGCCCCCAACTACGCCGATCCGGCCTCCGCCAACGCCGCCATGCTATCCAACGTCCTCGGCGCCCTCGCCGGAGGTCCCTCCTCTCGCCTCAGCCACGTCGCGCTTCAGACCGGCACCATGCAGTACCTGTCCCCTCTCTCCGGCGGCAGGATGCGGCCGTCGGCAACCGCTCCTTTTACCGAAGATTCCCCTCGCGGAGATACTCCGATTTTCTACCACGCGCTCGAGGACATTCTCAAATCGCACTCCCCGCGGCTGACGTGGACGGTCCATCGGCCGTCCATCATATTCGGCGCGTCGCCCCGCTCTGGCTTCAACGCGATCCTCACCCTCGCTGCCTACGCTCTCATCTGCCGCCGCGAGGGCGGGAAGC
Source organism: Apostasia shenzhenica (assembly GCA_002786265.1). Taxonomy (NCBI): domain Eukaryota; kingdom Viridiplantae; phylum Streptophyta; class Magnoliopsida; order Asparagales; family Orchidaceae; genus Apostasia; species Apostasia shenzhenica. The sequence goes on along the minus strand of KZ452307.1, from coordinate 292,275 downwards.
TCGTGTACCCCGGGAACGAGTACACGTGGCGGCACCCCTGCTGCGACGCGTCGGACTCCGAGCTTCTGGCGGAGCAGCATATCTGGGCGGCGGCGGCCGATCCAGCGGCGGGGAACGAGGCCTTCAATTGCACCAACGGCGACGTGTTCGCGTGGAGGAGCGTGTGGGAGGTGGTGGCGGAGGAGTTCAGGGTGGGGTACGTGGCTCCCGGAGAGAAGGGGTCGGATAGGATACCGTTCGACTGGGTGGCGAAGATGAAGGAGAAGGCGAGCGTGTGGGATGTGATCGTGGAGGAGGAAGGCCTCCTGCGGACGACCTTGGAGGAGATCGCGCACTTTGGAAACCTACACGTGATAACGAACTTGGAGTTCGAGATGGTCAGCAGCATGAGGAAGAGCCGGGAGTTCGGGTTTGACCGCCACGTGGACACGGTGGCAAGCGTGAAGAAATGGATTGGGAGATTGAGGGACATGAACGTAATTCCCAAATCTTAATTAATAGAAGGGTAAATTACTGACAGGTTTCTATAGTTCTAGAAAGATTTCGCATTAGTCTCTGTTAGTTTGAAATATTTAAATGATGTCTATTTATTATTAGGGATAATTAACTACATGCTACATCATTTAGTTTTATTTATGTCTTACCTATCCATTCTTAATTAATTACGCTATGCACACTCAAAATATTATAAAATCTTATATACACACATTTGAGTTAAAACTTAATCAAAATCTATTTGAAAAAAAAAATTCTGTTAGTAAACTATTAAAATTATATTTTTATTCTTAATGGTACATATTTTTTTCTTCCTCAATACTACGCTAAAGCGTTGATTTGTTCTAAAATTAATTCACATCGCTGATGTCTCATTCCTTTGCCGCCACCTAAACATTAAAGTTTTAAGATTTTCATTCAAAATATATTTAAATATCCTCAAAATAATATGATGAACGACTCAGATATTTTGTAATTTAATTATAGTTAGGTTATTGAAAAATTATGACTACTCATTATAATAGAAATACGTTAAAATGTGTGTATGTAAGATTTTATAATATTTTGAGTGTGCATAGCGTAATTAACTAAGAATGGATGAATAAGATATAAATAAAACTAAATGATGTGACATGTAAGTAATTATTCCTTTTTATTATTGTATATTTAAAATTGAGCCCAATGTTTTTCATACATATTTGTATTAAGTTAATTTTAAAAGCTTTTTTTATATAAAATCAGGATTAAGGTTATTAAGAGGATATTTAGTTCGATGCTATCTTGATATTATGTTATATTATTTAGATATTATAATATCTAAATGTTATTTTTTGAATAATAAAAAAATAAAAAAATTGAGAAGTTTTTTTGGCTTTAAATTAACAAAATAAATATTTAACAGTTAAATGCACATAAAATTTATTAGCAATTGTGGTGTTCTTGTAGCTTGCTCGGGTATGAGCTTTTAAATTTAAATTGTATTATTATTATAATTTTTAATTGGAATAAAAAAATTTGAATTAATAGAAAAAGATGAGAACATTATTAGCAATTATTGGGACTTGGATGAAAGATTGCATGGATTAATTTAAAGGGCACCTGAAACCATAAAGACCAAAAAGTAATATGCTCTGAGATGCATGAGGATCTAAGCTTGCCACGTTAAATTATTCAAATCCATATTAAGCTTTCAATTTGTAATTAATGTTATGAGATAAGGATATGAGAAGCCATGATTTTTTTAATTGATGTCTTTTAATTAACTAATTAATAATATAATTTTATTCAGAAAAAATTAATAAAAAGAACATGTTTCGAACGACATTAACTGTTGTCGTTAGTTAAAAAGTTGCCCAGCAGACGGGCGACTTTTGTTAAGCAGAAGTCACCGGGTCACGAGCAACATCTTTTTTTAAAAAAATTAATTTAATTTAACTATATAAAAATGTAAATATTAACTATTATATATATTAATATTAAAAAACTTTAATTTAATAAAATTTTGAGATAATTAATTTATATTTTAAAACATAAATAAAATATAAATTTTTATAAATTAAATAATAAAATATATAAGTTTTTGTAAAAAGATATATATGTTGTTATGCATTATTTCAGGATAAAATTAATTTAATTAAATTTGAGATAATTAATTTATATTTTAAAGAATAAATAGAATATAAATTTTTAAAAATTTAATAATAAAATGTAAAAATTCATGTTAAAAAATATATTATTATTAATTAATTAATTTAAAATATTTAAGTTAAAATGTCAACGCTGACTTTGGAAATAGACAATTATAAAAGAATTTGCTTATTCTCCACATTGTACTTTATTTTAAGCAATTTGATTATATAAAACGATTTTATTTCCATAGTGGATATAATTTTTTTTTGAATAATTACGTACAGCATATTTTTATAATTATATGTATCATATTTATTTTCAAAAAATTATACTGTGACTTTAAAAAAAATATAAAGAATGTAAAAAAAGTGTGGAGTATAATTTTTAGGTATGTGGTGTGTAATTTTTAAAAAGAAATATTTGATATGTAAATATAGTGTGGACTATTCACTCTTGCATATTAATGCATAGTGAGATTTAGCCTAACGTTGTTGATTAAAAGAAGACGACAAACTTTGGACTGGCCGGTTCAACCACAATAATTAATCGATTTTTCGGTTTAATCCCCATTCTAGCATGTTCAATTCTGGTTTGATGCAGGGCCAGCTTTGAGACTTGATCGAACCGGTTAAACAACTGGTTCATGAAACTATTGGTCTGATCCGAATTTTAAAACATTGGTTCTCATCGAGATGAGGTCCTATTTAAAAAAGCAAATATAAAATACTAAGCAAAAATAGGTGTAACAAAAATTAACAAATAGATTTAAATATTGATTAAACAAAAAAATATCCCTCAAAAAGGAGCGAAAAAACCCATAAGAGAAAGAAAAAATACTTTATCAATAATTCTCACACGAGTTGACTCAAAATACAATACTAATAAGCCTGCTAATCCCGTGAGGTCACTCTAGCAGGATGGGCCATCTAACAGATATAAAAACTATTTATAAGAAAAAACCATCCAGTCAACAGTAGAATCTATTACTTGGTATTGTCGGCAGAAAAGGTTGGCCAGACAAGACAGCTCGACTAAAGTGATTTGTCAATCTACTTGAAGTACGACGTATGATCCTCAGTTGACCATAAGTTAAATACACTTAGTAGATCCAACATGCGAACATATTTAAATAATCGTGTAAGATCTTATTTACATTTTAAAATATGAACCTGAACATTACTATAAATGCTCCATGGTGCACCGTGATATAAGATTAAAGGTTAAATTAATCTATATTTAGCTTGACATTCGAGATATTTTGATATTTTGTGAGAAGCATTGTTGTTATTATTATTATTATTATTATTATTATTATTATTATTATTATTTACTCCGGTTATTAAGGCGCTCCTTAAGGTGTATTGGGCTGAAATGTTGGCCTTTTTTTGGGGATGTAGGAAAAATAAGGGCCAATTTCAATAATTTTTGACAATTTTAATAATTTTATTTTTAAAAATTTCAATATAATATATACTATGACATTCGAATTATTGACTCAAAATCGAGATTTTAGAAAATTTTATTTTCTAAAGACATGAGAATTTTATTGAGACTGAAATGAAGCTAACGAAATTGATCAATTTTAAGGAAATTTAAAACTATGTTTTTAATTTCTACATGCCTATTTGCATTTATTAAGTTCTGTTTTGCACGAGAATCAAAATCAGGATGAAAATGATATTAGTTTAAAAATAAATAAATAATAAATAAATTTTTTTAATTATTTTATACAAATTTTAATATATAAAAATATTATTTTACTTTATATACTCAATAAAAATATTAATTTTATTTAAATTTCAGACCAAAATACTTCATTCGAGTATTTTAGTCTCGAATGTGAAATAAAATTAATTTTTTTATTAAAAATTATTGAGTATGTGAAGTAAAATAATATTTTTTATATTAAAATTTGTGTAAAATAATTTAAAAATTTAATTTATTTATTTTTATTTTTTAAATTAGTATTTTTTATTCTGATTTTAGTTCTCACGCCAAATAAGAACTAAAGGGTAAAATTTAATTTTATATTATCCATGCATGATTTTGCTTTTTCACTTTTCTCTTTTCAGAACAATTTTTTTTTCAACTTGTTACATTTTATTCTTTATACACATTTCGTTCGTTAATTAAAATATCAATCTGATTTTTTTAAGAGGGCGTTTGGTTCAATGTTATCTTGATGTTATATTATATTATTTAAAGAAAATAATTATTTAATTTACTAATATCTATAAATAATCTTTAATTATATTATAAAATTATTAATTAAAAAATAATATTTAAATATCATGACATTACATAACATAACACTAAGATAACAACGAACTAAATGTCCCATAAGTTAAACGTCATTTTATGTAATTTTATGAATTCAAATATTTTTTTATTAGGCCCATTAATTCTATTGATGATGCATCTTAAAAGGCTTTAAAGTTCCATTTAGTTTAACGTTATCTTAATGTTATGTTATGTAATATAAATATTATATTTTAGATGATAATTTTATAAACTTTTATAAGATTATTTATATAATTATTAAATTAAATAATTATTTTCTCTCAATATCATAATATAATATTAAAATAGTATTAAACTAAATGCACTCTTAATATCGATTGCTCTTTGTCCATTTTTCTTTCCTCTTATATTTAAAAAAAGATAGTAAGACTTTAGAAAAGTACAAATAATAGGAGTAAACGAGAATTAGAATCGAGTAGAGGTAAGACGGAGAGAAACACAAAGTCCAAGGCCCCAACTAAGGGTGTTAATATCGATCGAAAATTGAATCAATTTTAGATCAAATCAAAATCGAGTCGATTTAAATGAGCCGACTAACTAGCCAAAAATTCGACTCAGTAATAATTTCGAGTTGCTTTGAGCCGGGTAGGCTCGGCTCGATCCAGCTCGAAATCGGCTCAAATTAAAATACATTATATATATATATATATATATTATTAATTGTGCCAATCTCGAGCCGGATCGAGTTGAGCTTACCCGACTCGAGAACGGCTCAAAAAAATTGAGATTTGATTCATTTTAAAGCTGGCTCGAAAATGAATCGAAATCGGCTCGAAGTCGATTGGAATATACTCGAGCCGGCTCGAAGTCGAACCCAATCGAGCTCGAGTCGATCAAAATGTGATCAATCCGATTTCGAGCCGGTATTAGCTCGGCTCAAAATCGGATCGGTAACAGCCCTAGCCCCAACTACCTATAACCAAACCAAGTCAGAATGCGAATCACATATGGTGATCTATTAGTTTTGCCGTTTTGGTCTCAATTTCACTGGGCTCGGGTCAGCTTATTTTTTGTCCCAACTCGTTTAAATATTACTCAAACGTGACTCATTTATTAAATATATTAAATAATAAAACCCATACTAAACCTATTTAATAAACAAATTATTCTACCCGATTTGTCGACCCATTTATTATAATTTTTTGGTTATCAAAATTTGATAAATTTAATATTTTTTTACTTTAATTTCAATATAATCATAAAATTTAATTAAAAATATCAAAGATACAATAAAAACATTTATCACACATTTAATCATTAATATCAAAATTAATTGTAAAAAAAATATACTAATTTTGATAAATTAGTTATTAGCAGGTTATAATTAGGTTGACCTGCCAACCCATATTCGGTCCCTCTTAAATGAGTCAAATTTGGTTGACATATTTATGACCCATGCCCGGGTCAAGTACGAGTTGGGTTCATAGATTTGATAAAAAATTACCAACCTAATTAAAGGAAGTGATAATATTGTAACGTCTAAAACTTATTGTAATTAGCTATATGAGTGTGCATGAGTCGGTTCAGTTCGGCTTTACACTTATTATGTAGCTATCCTGAGCCAAGTCGATTTAATTATTGGAATCGAATTCGACCCATGCACCTATGAACTCGATTTAGACTTGAACCATTGGGTTTAGGCTGGGTTTGAGTCAAGTTCGAGTCTAATGAATAATTTTTAATTTGAGAAATATAAATAATTAATAAATATGAGCATGATAATAATATTTAAATTTATAATGTTTTCTTTATAATGAAAAATAATATATATGATAGAACTAACAATCGTGAAAGAGAGAAAATCCAGATTAGAATAATAGAATATAACTAAAACTTCAATCATAAATAAAAAAAAAAATTAATAATTAACAAAATTCCTGTAATGATTTTTTGATGTAATAGAAACAATTTGAATAAAATAATTGAGGAGAAAATTGTAAAGAATAATGATAAAAAATATTAGGATTAAATTGTAAAGAATAAAATTAGAGTGATCAGTAAAAATTATTTTTGAGTTTCATATTTTACCACTCATTTAAATTAGATCAGTTGGTTTTATTAGAACCATGCATTAATCCCAGAAACTAGACTATATGATCGGTTTTGAATAGTTTAAGAATTGGAATCATCCCGAACCAATTTAAACTCGACCTAAATTTATCGATTTGGTTTTTCTCCGGGTCGGTTCTCGATTCTTCGGGTCTTGTTGATAATTTATAGACCAATTCTGTCCCATAAAAAAGAGTTAATAGCAATTAAGTTTTTCTACTTTTCAAATTAATTAAGGAGATACTCTAGTTTAAAGTAAAGTATAAATATGTTTTGAGGGAAATAATATTTTTTTCTAATTGATGGGCTATTTTGAACTTTATCTTTATCTAAAATATTATTTAACCTTTAAGTTTGTTAAGTTAGTCGATTAATTAGAAAAAATATTCTTCATTGAGTAATTTTATTAATGTCAAATGAAATATTTATATTACCTCAAATAGAAGACTTAGTTAATTTAGAAATTAGAGTAACTAAATTGCACATAGGCCCAAAACGACCCAATCACTATAATCCTTATCTATAACCCATCTGCGCTTGGATTATGATTGATTAAGTCGAGACAAATTTATTAAGAATTATAATACCTTATAAATAATCAAATTATACATTTCATATCACTTTATAAATTGCACATATATAAAATCATATTTGTACACTAAAAATATCTATCATCAACAATTATAAGGAATATTCACGTAAGAATTTCCCTAACAAGAGGTTATCAAAATGTATAGTAACACACACTGCATAAATAATCAAAATATATAAAAAAAAACATCACTGAATTTTAATAAATTTTTTCTATATTGTCTCACTCATGTCCCTGTGATTGATTTGCACATATTAAAAAAATTCATTAGTTGACTCAATAGATAAATTTAATCCAACATGCTTAATAAAATAGGTCTACTCATCGTAATTATAATAAAAACATATTAAAAATTTATTTGAATCTTTTATCGCATTTTGAGCCCTATTTCTCAGTCAACTACCACATCTACTGCGACCCACACAGTCATCATGAGGTCGTCACTTCAACTAGATAACCCTCAGTAGATTATTATCGGATATTTATATTGACCAAAATGCCCTTGTAATTTTCTCGAAATTCTTTAAAATAATATGGAGAATGAGTAAAAAATCTGAGAATAAAATAATAAAAAATTAACAAATTTCAGACGTGGGACCAAACGACAGCGCAAATATGAGAACCCAAATCTAGGCTTTTTAAAATATGAGATCTATTTGTAGTATCATTCTAACCTCAGGAGCCCACGCTCAATTTACGCTTAAAAATATTATCATGTGGGCTCATGGATTGTGGGCTGATGCATTGAACCAATTAAAAGGTCCCTCTTTAGTCAAATTTGAAGATCAAGTAGATGATTTTTTCATTAAAATCCAAAACTGAGCCCTGAGATGAGCACATGCGCCTCCAGCTGCCGACACGAATGAATGCTCCCTACAAATCTGCCGACATCAGATTTTTTATTTAATTAACTTTTAACTCATTTTATCTTAAAATTAAATATTTATATTTATTATTTCATACTTTCAATATATAATTATAAATAAAAATATTTATCAACATGACACACTATTTAGCTTTATTTACGTATTCCTATTCATTCTTAGTTAATTACGCTATGCACACTCAAAATATTATAAAGTTTACATACACACACTTGAGTTAAAACTCAGTAAAAAAATTTATTTGAAAAAAAATATTTCGTTAGTAAATCATTAAAATTATATTTTTTCTTTCTCAATGGTACACTAAAGCATTGATAATTTATTAAAAACTCAGGGACTCCGATGTTATAATTTTAAAACGTGAAGCTGTGCGTTATTAAGCGTTAAACTCAACGACCTGGGTATAATTTACCCATACTTTTTTTATATTATATATATATATTTACTATATAACTTTATAGTATATGGGTGCAGGGCGTAAAACACCTAGGTATAATACGTAACAAGATTATAAAAAAATAATGCAGAAAATATATATCATTTACGACGTGTCATGAACATGACCGATTATGTATTAATGCATAATATAAATAAAGTATACCTTAAAAATATCGAGTTAAGTGAAAAAGAGAAATTGTTACGACAGTTATAATTTTTATTGTTATGTATATAAATTAACATAAAGAATGTGAATTAGATTCTATTGACATGCATGTAATTTTTCAATAATATAATACTGGGATATAATATTTTCATTAATTTGTAATTATCCTCTAGCTTTAATAATAACTGATATAAGATGAATATAAAAGTTAAGAAAATTAAACATCTGGCTCCTAATTCTATTTCCCATAATACTCAATTGACTCACATTAGAGAGCCAGTTTAATTAATAAGAGATTTACCATATTGTTTTTGTTCTATTTAATGAATATATATAAATCATATTAACTTATAATATGCAAAAATAGTTCAATGCATATTTGTTCAGTAAGTATCACATCAAAGATAAGGGAAATTGGACCCACAAGAATGGATGTTCATCTTCCATTAGTCCTGCTCCTGCATTATTTATCCTGTCGTTTGCTAGGGTTTTCTCTCACTTCTTTAACCCTAACCCTAATGATGGTGACTCTCTATTCGGTGCTGATTTGACAAATCTCTACTAACTGTTCTGTGAGTTATGCATAATTAATACCTAATGTGAGGTTACACGGGGTTCCGACAGCTATAGCATCAGATGCCCTGCAAATAGAAAAGTAGCTCTTGCTGTTGGTGTTCTAGATGGAGCGGCAGACGACTGGTGGAAGGATCACCACAGGATCTTCTTCAATGAGAAAGAGCTGGAGGACATTACTTGGAATGAATTCTTAGAGGCTTTCAGGCAACAGTATGTTCCCCAATCTGCTAGAGATAAGATGAGAGAGGAGCTAGCTCGACTGACACAGCGAGACATGTCAGTGCATGAATATGAAGCCAAAGCGGACAATACCTCTACAATGAGATTACGGGATGTTACACCTAACATCCCTTTTATGTATGTGTTGAGTTTTAAGCATTTATCTTTTATCTGCTTATGACTCACTTAATTTAGACCTACGTCAATTTCACCTTGATAAGTTTAATTATAACAAGTGAAAATTATCATGAGTTCAATCAACTTTAATCAATTCAAATCTCACGAACACGAGTAGTAATAAGAAACAACCAATATGAACTCAGTTGATCAGATTAACTTGCACGCCACCTTCCAAATAGAATGCCGTTACAAAAACATCAATTTCAAAATGTAAAACTAAGCTAGAAGTTATATTAAGAGGCAAAAGAATTAAAAGTTTAAGCCGAATTATACTGCAACTTGATAAAAAAGCCAATTGAATTAGCATTAATATGTGAAACCTAGTATTGGGCAATGGCAAAATTTAACAGTCTAGCTATATATCTAGCATTACCTAAATATTGAACAGTCTAGCTATATATATATATCTAGCATTACCTAACAAAGTAAACAGTCATTAATTATGGAGGTTTCATTATTTATATGAAGGATATGCACAGCTTCTGCCTGCAAGCCAGAAGAGGATGATCTTAAGTAGAAGTTAGAAAGAGCCTGATGATCTTATTTTGCATGCATGAAAGTTCAATGGAAGAAGAGAGAGAGTACAGCTTAATTTCTCAGCTCAGGAATGAGAAGGATCAGCTGTACCCTCTCTCTTCTTCTCTTGGCCTTCTTCTCATCATGCAAAGTTAATAAGCCTTCATGCTTCTGATCAGCTATATAGTAACTCTCAAGCAGGAAAGGTATTGAATATGATAAAACTTTTTTTTTAACTCCTTTACATGCAATTTATACGTAGTGTGACAAATATTATTGATCGATGTCGTTTTTTCAATTTCTTTCAAGCTTATCTAATGCTGTCGATGATCGTAAAATAAAATTAATTATTAAACTTAAAAGATGTACTTTACAGAACGAATGATGGAGAAGATTAATATATTGTCATTTTTGTTAGAATATAAAATTATTCCTAAGTTTTTTTTGATTTATTGGTAACTAGAGACTTAATATAGAGAAAAAGAAAGTTGATCTCAAAGTTTAAGCTCTAGTGATCTTAGTGATCTCTAACATGAGGTAAAAGAAAATACTAATGGAATGTGAGGGATTGTGTTAAAATATAAAATTATTCTTAAATTATAACCTATAATCTTAAGCTTTAGGTCAACTATAAGTAACTAGATATTTACTCAACTATTTTGGTGTAATTAGTGTAAACCTTGATTGAGTCAAAGTTGAGGTACGGAGAAAGAGAAATAGGAGTAGAGAGAAGAGACATCGAGAGAATATATTTCTTCTTGTATTAATCAACAATCACTTGATTTTCTTTTATAGTGAAGTGATTGGAGTCTCAAAAGAGAATATATAGGTACATAATATCTCTCATTAATTCTTTACAAAGCATCCCGTGCAATAATCTTGTGAAAGCTTTTTACTTGGTCCCCTTTAACGTTACGTTTTCTTTTCATTCTATCTATTAAATTTTTTCTATATGCTGCTGCTTGAGTACCAATACGTAGCATTATCTAGGGTGAACCTCAAAAATCTATGCATTTACATGTCTATATGATCATGACTCGCATCATTTATTCTCAACATTAATTTGACAATAATGTTTATGAAATTGTATAATCTTTATTGACTTATCTATAAGTGTAGATTAAGTACTCTATGTAGATGCATAGATAGAATAAAATAAGGAAAATCTTTGCACATTATAAATCTAATAAAAAGTCATTAAATCTTGACTTTCATGCTGAGTTCAATAATATTTTAAAAACTTATATGAACATGTATTCGTAGAGAGTAGTTTTACTTGAAGCCTTTTTGTGATACAGAGAAGTTGCTAGCTTTATATGTCCCAAGAGGTAGAAAAAGAGGCCAACAAACTTTTATGTGTGAGTCATCGAAATTTGATCAATTCGAATTCGAGTCGGTATTAGCTCGGCTCGAAATCAGATCGATAACAGCCCTATCATTGGCAGTTCCACAATTGTTGGTGGTTGGAACTTGAAAGTAACTGGGGGTGATAATTCGGGTTAGCAGGTCAAGTTTAAATGAACCCATTTAAATTTAACTTGAATTAGACCAATTTATTAAACACGTCAAGCATTAAGGACCGTATTTAACTCAATCTATTTTAGGTATCAAAATTTAATAAATTTAAAATTTTTTTATATTAAATTAATATATAATCATAAAATTTGATTAAGAATATTGAATATACAATTAAATTATATAATACATATTTAATAATTAATATTGAATTTAATACTTAAAAAATATATTAATTTTAATAAAGAAGTTTAAGTTGAGTACACAAGTGTGGTAAAAAATTGCCACAGCTGCTGACAACCAGCCAAATCAGTTTGATTTAGTAGTTTGATTAGTGATTATTAATATTACAATATTAATATGAGATAATTACATACATATCACATAATTTAATTTTATTTATATTTTACATATCATTCTTAGTTAATTATACTATGCACACTCAAAATATTATAAAATCTTACATATACATATTTGAGTTAAAACTTAATCAAATTTTTTTTTTAAAAAATATTTTATCAGTAAATAATTAAAATTGTATTTTTATTCTTAATTGTACATATTTTTCTCTTCCTCAATACCACACTAAAACGTTGATTTGTCCTAAAATCAATTCACGTCGCAAATATTTCCTTCATTTGCCGTCACCTAAACATTAAAGTTTTAAATTTTTTACTCAAAATATATTTAAATATCTTTAAAATAACATAATGAACGGCTCAAATTTTTTTTAATCTAACTATAATTAGGTTATTGAAAAATTACGATTACTCATTATAATAAAAATAAATTAAAATATATGTATGTAAAATTTTATAATATTTTAAGTATGCATAGCATAATTAACTAAAAATAAATGAGTAAAATATAAATAAAAGTAAATGGCGTGACATGTAGTTAATTATCCCTATTAATATTAACTCATCAATCAAATTCAGCCAATATTAAAATACATAAACTGGGGATTAATTGAGTTGAACTCCATTTTTAACTTAAACAGACAATGTTACTTCTATCCACGTCAAATCCCTTTAAGTTAATAATAGTGGATATAGATTGCCACATCCAAGAGAGATAACACCTTCAAGTAAATTTCACGTCGACAAAATACGAGAAAGATATTACATATATATATATATATATATATAAGAATAGGACTGTCATTCGATCAATTTTGAGCGAGCCGAAGGTAACTCGGAATTAAAAATTTCGAGCTAGCTCAAATCAACTCAATTTTGAGCCAGCTTAAATCATGATTCAAATAGGCTTATAATTATAAGACTTATTCCTAGACTTTGAGATGAATAAGCTTTAAATCTCTTCTACCACTAAACCATTAGCTAAGTTGTATATAATAATATTTCATATATTTATTATATCAAAATTATTTATATTACACATATAATTTTAAGCCAAATCGAATTATGTTTCGAGCAAGCTAAGGCCAACTAGAAATTTAAAGTCCCTGGCTCATGATTTGATTCAAAATTTTAGAACCAATTTCGAGTGAATTAAAAAATCGAATGAGTTCTGAGAAAGTTTCAAGTTTCAAATATTTTTAACACCCCTATACAAGAATGCACTACAACCTAAGTAGACACATTTTTAAATAAAATCGTAAAGCTAATGATAATAAACTCTGCAGCTAAACATACTTAGGCTAGAGTAATTTTAAATGAATGATCGTTTTGGAAAGTATTGACATGTGGCTCCAGCACTGCATCACAGCCATACACGTGGTGCTCCATATTGAAACATCATGCATTAACCTTTGAAGCTATTTGGGCCCTCCTAACCTCGTGAGTGAGGTTCAGCTATACCTATCACTGTCAGCGTGCTCTGGCCGCACTATTTCCAATGCAGCATGCTTCTTCCAGACACGCAAATCAAGGGTCCGCATGCTTCAGCCATCACGAATCCCCAGAAACAGTACTGAGATCCAAAGGTCAAACTCTCTTTATTGACTTTGGTCCCTCCAGTGGCCGACAAGCGATGCAAACCCAGAGCTTGTCCACCTCCTTTCCTCCGGATAAAGCTGCACCATCTGTTGCCTACAAATACTAAGGAACAGGCTTCAAAGAAATGAGGAGGAGATCGAGCACCCAGGATCAACAGATCAGAAGAGGAGAACTCGCCCCAGGAAGAGCAGAATCTCTCCTCTATCACCTCTTGTAAAACAGAAGCTTGAGAACAAGAAAAGCTCTCTTTCTCCTTTCTCTCTCTTCCTCTTGTAAGCTTTTTGTATTAGCCTTTACGGCTACCTTTTTCTATTAGTGAAAACTTCTTCGCTGACCGCTCGGTGGACGTAGGGGATTTTCTCCCTGAACCACCTTAAATTGTTGTGTGCTCTTCTGGATGCCCCGAACTCTCTCTCTTAAGCTTCCTGTTACGCGCCACCGTCTCCCGAAACTCTCGTTCTTTTTTAGTGTTCCTTGGGATCCCCTACATCCTATGTCAACAAGAAGCTAACAGGAAGCTACTCAATCATATAGCTTCTCAAAAGCTAAAGTGAATAATATTTATAGTGAACTAGGCTATTGCATAGATTGGTTAAGAATATCTCTTCTATCTTATCACCTTTCTGCCTTTCTTTCTTTGAAAATAATATGACTCATAAACATGATATCAACATGGTATCAAATAAAGTAAGCACTATTGAAGTGCACCTCCTTACAGGGAGAATGGCGAAAATAAAGTCTAGGAGATTTTATTGCTAAGTTGAAGGACTGGTTGAAGGTATTATGTCAAAGGTTTTTTTTTTGGATGGCATTATGTCAAAGTTTCGAGAGACATAAAATTCAAAGAAAGTTTTCTCTAATGACTAGCCACAAAGTGTTTTACTCGTCACAAATCTCAGAGGAAGATCTTCCTCAAGACCAGTGTAGCATGAGTCCATGCCCACCTAAATGGTACACAATAGTGGCTTGCCCATACCTGATTTCTAACAAGATGAGAATGGTGAACAAAACTAGAAAGTTAGCTACTTGAAATCTTTGATAGCCAAAGAAGACAGAACAAAAGAGAGATTTTTCTGTTAGCCATCTAGCGAGTTAGATCTAGAACGTAACCATTTTGTAAATTACCGCCAAAAAACCCTAAAGCTTCGAAGTTCTTAATTTGCTCCCTAGCTTGTGGCAATTATAGCTTCGAAAATTATGACTCCCAGAATTTTAAACAAGGAGTTTTCTCTGTTAACTTTGGGACGACGGATGCCTTTATTATTATATCAAAACTTGGAACACTTTCCATCATTACCATCATTATAATCATGAGTGCCACCAAGAAAAAAATCTCACTGATCATGAGATGCTAATTGTAACTAAATTAACCCATAATCATTTGGAACACTTTCATCATTACCATCATTATGATGAGAAGCTAATTGCAACTAATTAACCCATAATGATAACCTATTAATCATGACCATCTCCACAAATCACATTTTCGTACCATTAATTAGTATAATAATTACATCCATCATCAACCCTCTTATGGCTCAACTCACTGTAATCTCACGCATCCTCTCTATAGAAAGCTGCATATATGGAGAGAGAGAGAGGGAGGGAGGGAGAGCACACCACCAAAACAAACGTAGACATCAATTAGAACATGGCTAAGCTAGTAAGTTTCATGACGGCGATATCGCCGGCGAGACACTGGAGAGGGAGGAGGAAGAGAACCAGCAGCAGTAAAAGCATCAGGCTGGGGAGACGGCGTCGGAAGAAGCCAATGGTGGGTTGGGTGCTGCGGTGGTCGCGAGCCCGTTGGAAGGCAGTGGTGGAACTTTTCCGGCCGCTGAAGCTGGTGGTCATGGCAGTGGCTGCTGGCCAGGTTGTGGTGATGGAGCCTCACCTTCTTGCCCTGCCATTTGTCTCTCCCTTCCCCTCCCCTCTCCTTTAAACTCCACTTAAAGCTCCCTTAAAGCCTTAATTGGAATCATTTAGAAGGTTAAAATCTCTCAACAATACTAAGACCAAAAAAACTTGTGTGAACTCCAAAGTGAGCTAGCTAATCAGCCTTTAGAACCTTGTTTTAGTTATTTCTAAATTTCTCCTGTATCAGTATCTTTTAATACTAGATACACAAAAGTTTATGCTAAATAAGCATGGCGATATGTCAATAAATTTTCTTTGCAAAAAAGATTCTTGAATAAAACGATTGCAGATCGCAGGATTCACAATGTAAGAATTATATGAATGAATTTGAAGATCTAATTAAAGAACAATAATATACACTTAATACTGAAACCTTGCAGTTTCAACCAAAAAATGGCACATCATATTCCTAAATCAAATTGCCGGAAATATTAAATAAAAAAAATATAATAAAGTTCTCATCCAAATGAAAACTAATGCATATATGATAATAAGAAAAAACCACCTCAATTATAGGAGCCAGTAATACCTTTTGCCTCTGGTGTAAAGAAAGCTTCTCCATCCTGCTTCACTGGGACGAATTTTTGACAAGCTCAATGACCGAAGAAAAGGGCTCCGAAAATGAATCAAATTTGAGACGCATTTAGCAAGGAATTAACTTGAAAATCAAAAAGAATGTGAATGGTGGCTATACATCATGATACTGCCTTCTCAATTCTATCCTTTTCTATTTCTCCTTTTCGTTGTTCGGCATATTGAGCAATGCCATTAGCCATTGCCTGATGACTGAAATCCATGGTCTGCATGAGATTCTGGAATCTTGCAGGATTCGATGCTTGCAGTCCTAAGTATGAGGCTCCAAGTCAAATTTTGACATGTCAATGAACACAAATCATTTGAATTTGTTTTTCAAAATAGGACACATTTAAATTCACCTTTCATTGTTTCCACAAAGAATAAAAAAGGGTCCACTGCATCAATTGGAGACTGCATCTCGTCATCATCACTATAATCATCATCGGAATCATTATCATCCTCATCCTCAGGTTGCAAACCCCTTGCCTGAAATATTTTTTATTGAAAATGTAGTATAAAGTCGCTGGAAGAAACTGCAGAACATACAGGAGAAAAATTATGAAAACGATTGGTATAACAAAATCTTTTGAAATTCCACATATGTACATAATCATTCTCAGTATGTATCGCCATGCTCGAAGAGATGTACAAACAACTACATAATTATCATCAGTTCTGTATTCAGAAAAGCTTCAAATGAGAAGGTTAGATATCCAACTTCTCATACTCGGGTTAGATAATGGTTTGGTCCCTCCATGTGAGATTTCATGCTCGAATCAGTGACTGGCACCTTTGGTGGCAAATGCACTAGTAACTCCTTTATATAACCCAAACTCCTCTCTGTCCTATTGCTGTTGACTTGGTGTGGCGCTAAATTGTTACCAACTTGGCTTGTGCTGCAGTGCTACCGGATGTGTCCAACCACATGGCTAATTTTCACATTGGTCTTGGTGCTCTGGGAGTGTTGGAAGTTATCCTTCATTTAGCCAGGTGTTATGGTAAGGATTTTGGGGTGACACCTCCAAGAACCTGGCCTCATTGGATTTCACAAATGCTTTTAATATGGCGGATTGTGATCATTTGTTTCTTGCAGTGCAGAGGCAATGTCCACCTATTTTCCCTTGGGTTGAGACCCTCTCGATCCTTTGTTATTTGCATTAGTCTTATACATTCTTATTCTCTATCTACAAGTCGAGTGCCAGCTTGAATTTAATGCTTGGTACCTTAATGATAAAACTACTGGAGGAGACAATGTCGATGTTGCTAAGGCAATATACATTCCCTTAAAGCACTACTGCAATTCCAACTTATTTCTTCATTTTGTTTTCGATTGCTAATATTCTCATTACATTGCATTCAAAAAAGAATGTACATCCAACCCTCATGATTAGGCTTTTTAAAGGCTTGCTCCTTTATGCTCAAACAACACCATCAGGCCCTTGTTTTGGATAAGTTTCGCATAAATACTTAAACTCTTTAAACTTAAAATACGATCTATTTAAATGTGCCTATAGGACATTAGCCTTCTTAAACCTTTTTACATTTTCTCCTAATCTTCAAAAGAAGTAAGAACCAATCTTGTTTGTCTACCTTCTCCCTTCAGTTAGTTATCCCCCCATCCCTCTCCACAATTATTATAGTCCGAAATCTCCACCAACTTCTCCATCGCAGTGTAAGAAAAGGTGATTGGAGGATTTTCATCAACTACAATTTTTTGAATGAGACAGAAGGAAAGAGAAAAAAAAGAAAAAAAATCACCTAAATTAAATTTAAAAATATTAAAAAGCTTTTTAAAAGGACCTTGTTCTCAATAAGAAGCTCATGAATAACTTCAGAGAATTGCTGAAAGTGGATGTAATCAGAATTTCCCTAAACGTGGAAGGACCCAAACATATTTGAGCCCTTTAAGTTTCTATTCCATGCCATTTATCTGGAGACAGCGAAGTTTAGTAACCCAATGGCTATGATAGGGAATGAAACCACAATTTATGAAACCAAAACAGGTGGTACAGCAAGAGATTTACAAGTGCCATGGCACAAGATACACAGGAAAGTTTCTATCAGTTACAATAGCATTTTTTTTTTTATTAATAGCATTGCATGCTATTAAGCAAGGTATAACCTTTGATTTTTTTTTAAATTTTTACATTTTCTATGAAGATGTAAAAAGGAAAAAGGAAAGAAGCAAAAAAATAGCATGCAATGTGAGAGGAGAAAGGAAAAAATATTGGAACAATGTTAATTCTCTTCCGGGCAAAATGTATAACCTGCAGTGAACAAGGAAGTTTTGCCGTACTTCATAGGTATGTGCTTAGTGCAACTTATAAGCTGATTTTCAAAGGGAAACTCATAGAACCAAACAACAGATTAAAAAAAAATCAATATCAAAAGATAGGGAAACCAAAATTCCCAGAGCACATTAATAAATCAAATTAAGTAAATATTTAAAATAAACTAAGTTATACCTGTGCAGCAAACTTTTGAAGTTTTCGACTGTCTACCTCATCACCATCATCATCTTCATCCACATCATCACGCATTTCGTCTTCATCCTCATCTTCATCACTTTGAAAGCCATCCATATCATCTTCAAGATCATCTTCCTTATTAGATTCTGTTTGAAAGGGAAGACATGAATCAAGTGATAACAAACAATGCACATTCATAAGCTCCAAATGAAACAAAAAATAGTAGGGAAATAGAATATACCAACAAGCGGAAATGGAGAAGTAACTGAATTAAAAGGAGCAGGATTTGATAAAATTCAAGATCATATATTAGTTCGTCATATCACCTGCAACCTGATCCTTAAAAGCAACAAGCAACTCAAGAGCTGCATAGAACACACGGCCTAAAGCTTCTGCTGGCAATTGGTTCTCAGCAAGTGCCAAGAGTGAAATTAACCCCAAGCAGCATACCTTCTTTTCATACTCCCTGAAACAAACAGCAAATTTAGGTAGAGATAATGGTTCAAAAGCATAAGGCAGTTTGGAGGGAAGAAAAAGAAATTTTGCGTACCTTCTGAAATTTGCTTTGGAACCATTCTTCTTAACCTCTTGGAGCATATGAAACCACAGATCGAAAACTTCTGATGCAACACCGAACTTTTGTAGTATCCCAATGGTAAAAGAAGTATTGTAATAAAGAGCATCAGCAATCTGCAAGACCAAAAAATGATATATTAAATGAATAAGAATTCATATAAAAACAGGGTTAACTTGCACCTGGGAACCTAAGGATAGATAGACATTGCAAATTAGTTTCAATGTTTAAAAATCCTCAATTTAAATCCCTAAACATCCTTTTGGCCGCTATTAGGTCCTTAAGATCGGCTCCACCATTTGCTAGGTCCTTCTAGACAGAAAACATCTATCTTAATGGAATTTTTCTGAAAAGCAATTTTAAAGACCAAAATGCTCCTCCAACTCCATTCTTTCCCTCCACTGGCCTTTTCCAGAATATCCCAAGATCTCAACAGGCAAAATGGTAATGTGCATTGATTTTAGTGGTGTTGTTTGCTTCGTAACCTAACAAAAATGGAAAACCAACCCGAGGGAGCTATGTCAGAGATTTTTATAAGTTGAAATCAGTTTGCAATGACCCTCTAACCTCATGGCTTGAATGCAACTTACCCTAACAAAAACATGTTGTGTAGCACATGTATTAGATTGAATGAATGAAAAATGAAAAGCACAATGGAAGCTTTCAAGTGTATAAGGCTCACATGATGATATGATATGAATAAGTTTGGGGGGAAACTCCTATTCTTCTATAGTTTACAGGGGGAAGGAAGAAAAAGGTACATTTGATCTTGTCTTAGTTAAGAACCAACTTTAGGATTAGTTGATCCCGGTTGACTTTGAGGCTCAGTCAACTACAATGCAGAAAAGGTAATTGATTCTTGGAAAAGAGAATGAACTTCGAAGAAAAGAAATTACACCATAAAAATGTTGCTACAAACATATTCAAGATTTTTGAGCTAAAGTAGGAAAGGTGGAGTTGCTTGGATGGTAGATTTATCAGTTTCAGAGTCTTTGATCGATACAAGTAAAAATTAGGATTTGAACTTTGAATACACAATATCAGAATTTGATCGCCTTACATGTAACTGTCCCAAAAATTTATTTCTTGAAAGAGGGACGGTTAGGAATTAACTTAGTTAAGACTGGGCCTCACAAAAGGCTGTACCAAACAGTCTATATGTTCATATAGTAAACAAAAAAACAACAACAAAATATTATCCATCTTAGCAGCACTGAAATTTTCAAGAAACTAACAATTCTTTTTTTGACTATACTTGCAGGATACAGAAAGAGACACTGGAAAAGGAAAACAAAAAGATCTTGTTTTCAATGGAAGTCCTGCTTCCCAACCAGAACTTACTAACATTACCACTTCTAGACATAATGTCCAACATAACATAGGAGACGAGAGAAGTTCTAGGCCCCCCCTTCATCCACATTTTTTAGTTTCATTGGAACTTGGCCTTGCCATATAACACCATTTTAGTTTCATGATAATGAAAAGAAGTGGCAACTCTATTCATCTTGAAATACACCAGTTTACTGATCTTGAAATCACTCAGGTAAGACACCAAGGTCAATCGTTCAAACTACCTAGCAAACTAGAAGCACTCTTATAGTGCATGCCAACGCTACATATGTTCAGACAGTTAATTTGCAATGACATTAAAAAAACATAATACTTGATAGTTATCGTGAAAAAGAAACCATAGTTACATTTAAACTGTACAACTTTGAAGCCTAGCATTACCTCTTCCGATCTTTGGATATGATAGGACACACACAGGATTGAACTTTTCAATTGATGAATTGGCAATGATATTCGGTTTATCCGATGCAGAGTTAATGAAGAACAAATCTTAGCAAACATAGTGGAGATGGACTAGTCAATCAATCAAAGGACACAGACAGATAAAGCAGGCCTAATACTTTAACATTAATTGTCCCATCTAGCCACTCTCTTCTATTAACATTATCAGAACACCACCCCAAGAGAAAAACTCATTCTAGGATTATCTTTAAATGGTGAAATACCTTCTGTAAAGTTGCAATAAACAAGAGTGGGATAGAGAACGTGGTAAGTTAAAAAGAGCCCACCCATCCAAGAATCATGGCATTCTTTCCACTTCTTTTGAAGTGCGAGCTGGAAAAAGCCCAATCCACCCAAGACCTACAGCATTCTCTCCACTTCTATTGAAATGCGAGCCACAGATAGGAGGTAAGTATTCACAAAATAAACAAAACAAGGATTTCCTCACCACTTCTATAAGGAGACCTCTAAAAGAAGATTTTTGTGTACGTTGAAGGCATTCAATTGTAATTCGCAGATATGGTTCAACCCACTGATCCACTTGACCTCTGCAATTCTGAAAAATGACTTGAATAAGTTTTGGTGCAGACTTGATATCGTTATCCTCCGTGTTTTTGTCAGCCATAATCTGCATAATTTTTTCTGTCACCATGCAGATTCTTCAATATCAACTACTAAAGATCTTCACAAAGTTTTACAAAATACCAAAGCAAAAATGCATAGACAACAGAAGTTAGAGAGAAAATTGCAAGAAAAGAGGCAAAAAAATAATTAATGCTAATCTTGACACTTTGATTTTGGTTATAATGTTGCTAGCTATAAATATTTGGCAATAAAGAATTTGCGACAATTTTAACACGTGCTATGACTAAAAATGATAAAACTAACAATAGAGTCAATTGACAATATAAGGAGAATGTTTCAGGACCATCTGTTAAAGATAAAATTATAAAAAAAATACACTTCGGTAGCTTGTACATGTGCAGCGGAGAATAAAAGAAATACTAATTATTGAGATACTATTCACTGAATATTTTAAAAAAAGCTTAATGACATATAAAAAGATGGTCTAAATTTGGCATAAATAAGCTCTCACTGGTATAAAGGTACAAAAATCCAGCAAAATAATTGGGATAACATTTATTGAAGATAAATTCTTTGACATTATATACGTCCAGATTTCTAATCTTGAATTCTTCTTGCTATATCTACCAAATCTCATAAATGGTTAGTCTAACTCATTTTTCATCGATCAAAACTTGATTCAACCAATTTCTAATGATGTCCTAAGTACTCATATGTATGATCCAAACCATCCAATCACTACAAGGATAATCTTACATCAATTCTATTAAAATAAAAATAATAAACAATAAAATTAGTCTTTAATTAAGCTCCTTATTGTACCAAAGGTTTGCTCTTTAATCTAGATCACTCCAACATTCTTCAAATTAAGCTTGATTCTACTCTTAAGCTTCTTTTACTTCAACCATGTCTGGAACACCAAGTTAGCAATAAATCTTTAAGCCTACAAATATTAAACTCAATAAAGGGATCAATTCACCACTAATTTAAATATGGTGACGAATATCAAAACACATGTAAACATTAATCACAAGGGAGGAACCAACAATATTGATTGATCTATGACAAAATTAATCACAAAGTTGATCGAGCTTTGACAGAGTGCAGTATTCGTTTATTGATCTATCGATCTATTAATTGATTGATCTCCAGCGATTAATTGCTTGATGATCAAGTAGTTTATCAAAGACAATGTAGCAGCAATTTTTATTAGCCATTGAAAACCTTCTTCCCAATTATTTGAGGCCAATTAACGGAGAGCTAATCCTTTTTGTGCAAAAGTAATCAAAGTTGATTAAGGAAGGATCAAGTGCTTATTTGGTGATTCATTCTCTCCAAGCTTTTCAAGGTGTGACCCTAAGAAGGAGAGATGTTAATTTGTTTGTACTTATATATTCTTGTATTGATTTGGGTTTTTATTTTTCCTCATTTGATTAGTAAAGACAACCTCTCATTAGGGTAATTAGAGAAGATGCCTTGTGATTCTTTCACATTAAATGTGAAGAGGGCATGTAATGTGTGATCTAAGAAATGTCAGGTTTGATTCCCTTATTGTATTGATGAGGGCCCCTTGTGTGATAAAGGAGGTGCTTATTGTGTCTATTGCCCTTACTAGTGAGAAAAGAGGATCTCTATAGGGAGATAAAAGGGGATTTGATTGTGCGAGTTTCTCCAACTTTGACCAAAAGAGTGTTTCATATATTGGATAGTTAGATTGGGTTTGAATGAATCTAGGCTCGACATTGAGCCAAACCATGTTATATTTTAGCCTCATTTATACTTGCATTTTTATTATTGCTTTCGCACTTATATTGTTTATCTTATTGCTAATTTGCTTTTGAGTTATTGTGTTATAGTTATGGTAAATTAAATATTTAATTAGCTCATTGCGCCTATTCACCCCCTCTCCAAACTCATACAATCCTATACGATTGTCTAAAAGCTAGGCTTGTAGCAACAGAATACACTTAGATATATGACATCAACTAAATGTTATCTTTTTCCCAGTAATCAAGATAACTTTAGTGCATCTATTTCCTACTCGAACAGCAATGTGTCATCAGCTATTACATTGATTAGACATCAGGAATACATTTCTCCATAGAGACTATGATGAGGAGATTTATATCGAATAACACCTAGGTTCATTGCCCAAGGAGAGTTTAGAGCCTTTAGACTAGCCTACAAGATAAAATAATCATTATATGATCTTAAGCAATAGCTTGCAAAATGATGAAATCACTATATGGTTTTGAGTAATATCCTATGGATTGGTTTGGCAAATTTAGTTCAATGATTTAGTTTGGCGTGTCTCGCAGCACTGTTAAATCACTTCGCATTCCATGAGACATCAAACTTAAGGCAGTACATAAATCGAGCGTTTCATGAACAACTTGATGTTTAATTAAATAAAAGTTTGTTCATATTTAAATCATCAAAATTAATAAACGAGCTTGAACAAAAAATAAAAGCTTGATTGATAAATGAATGAGTTTGAACATATTAGCGTTCGGTTCGTTAATGTTCATGAACTGTCATATGAAGTTCATGAACATGTGATTATATGAGTCGATATGATGCTTTTTATAGCTCAATTAATGGCTCTTTTAAAAAGTTTAGTATATTTTGCTTATTAATAAGAAAACATCTATGAATCATAACGATAAGCCTATTCATGAACACATTGACATCCTTGATATATAAAAGCATATCTATAATTTTCGTGCTAGTGAACTCAAATATATATGAGCTAGTTCATGAACACATTAGTGAGCTTGTTTACAAATTACATAAACCAAGCCCAAACATGCCTTTATGTTCGTGAACCAAACTCGAACAAGTTTTAGCTCGATTTTAGTAAATGAGCATGAACTTAAACAAATCATTACTTGGTTCAGCTCGGATCATTTATAGCCCTAACAAGACTCTAGAAGGTAAATCCTTTCTATTCTCTATGTGAATGACATCCTTATCAAATGGAATGACACTAACAAGATCTTCAAACTAAAAGGCCATTTGCATTAGGCCAAGGATCTAGGAGAATTAAAGTACTTCTAGGCATTGAAGTTGCTGACACAGGGAGAAACATACATATCATAAAGGAAATGTCTTACACACGTTCAAGGAGGCTGGCATGTTAGGCACTGAACCAGTTGACACTCCAATTAATATCAAGCCAATGCGATCCAAGATGATATCGCAGACTAGGACAAACTCAACTACTTACAATAATTAGACATGTTTTACTTTTTGCAAGTTTTATCATTCAGTTTCTTGGGTTCTATTGTGAAGCATTTGCAGCAGCTTTAAATATCACATTCTATGTCCCAAATATAATGGTATTGTCCGCTTTGGCTTTAGGGGACTGCGTGACTTAGGTATTCCTAGGGAGATCACCCATCCCAGTATTATTCCAACTCAAGTACACTTAAATGCAAAGAGTTTCACATTATTAACTTCATGATTTTTGCCTTAAATGGTACCTCTACTATTTGAGAAGAAACTCTCATCTCTTTTCGATGTAGTATAATTTATTTATGTGTCTCTCTCACTACTCATTATCCAGTCTAAAAGACCATCAGGATCTACAATTTGCTTCAGTAATTCTCTTCTCTTGGGACATCACCCAGTGATCACTCCCTGCTCTCTTTGGCCACAAGTCATCACATCAAAAATTCTCTAATACCTCAAGGTAACTCCCAAAAAAAAAAAAACACATGTATGGTACTTGTGACCATCTTTAGGTGTGAGGATATATAGACGGGTTCTCTGATGCCTCAAGGCAACTCCAAAAAACAAAAACACATGTATGGTACTTGTGGCCATCTTTAGGTGTGAGGATATATAGATGAGTTCTCTGGTGCCTCAAGGCAACTCCAAAAAAACAAAAAACACATGTATGGTACTTGAACCAAACGTCTCTTAAGCTTTTGAGAGGCACTATGATTGAGTATATTTGTTAACAAGCCCGGACTTCATAATATTTGTGCACTAGCATGATGGAAAGTGTAAAGGACTTGAATGAGATTATCATATATACATTTATATATATATATATATATATATATATATATATATATTCCAAATTATAGTATTAGGTGAAGGACCACTAGACCGGCATTCATGTCTTCCTGCACATTTCATACTAAAATTCAATCAGTCAATCTGAAACCTAAGTTAACTAAAATCCACAACGGGTAACTCGCTTCTAATAAAGTAAGCCAAAATGAACTTAAATATGCTAAATTTCAGTTCTGTAATTAAATTCAGCCCAGTAAGTATAATCAATAAAAACTATTAAATTTGGCTAGTTCAATAAACTGAAACACTCAAGTGTAAAACCCACTTCAAACTTTTTTTTTTCTTTTTTCTTCCAACTTCAACTTTTATTCTTCACTAGAAACAAATTTCATCAAATTAATCAGTATTTTTAAATTTAAAGGCACCTTGATATACATAAATATGCAAAACAACCATTGCAGAAAAGTTCAAAAAGTCAGACAAGCTCCAATATTACTAAAGATCATTAAAAATAATAAATGACACAAAACTATCCAAAAAAATCAATTTGATCACGTAGGACAAGAATCTTTCAAATGATAACAGAAACTGGACGTTATGTAATTTCATGATATCACTTTGAGTATCATCCTGTGAAAAACTTCCGATGCATTTTACTGCAAGTATTTTTTAGTCTCTACACCTTTCCCTGTGTCTGATCTCAAAATCAAGGATATAAAAGATGGAAAAATGCAGAATATTATAAGACCATATGGTATTATAATACAAAGAAAAAATAACTCACAGAAGAAAGCATGTTCCAAAGGTCTTGCTGGTAATCAGGCTCTTTGCATGAAATAAAATGCGCAGTGCCTCTGGATATGTAATTGTCCAGTGGGATAAGAATATCTGCATTGAAGCAGCTCGAAGCGTCAACAAAATCAGTCATAAAATAAATAAGAAGAAAATTCACAGAGAATGCCCACAATAGGTCAAATGTACTTAATCCAAGTACTTCTAGCATATAATGAATCAATAGTCTGCTATTGTTTTTTTAACATATAAATAAGGCTATTAGTTTTGCTCGAAGAGCGAAGAACGCTCAAAAGTTGAATCGGAATTTAGATTGAATCCAGCTTAACTCGACTCAAACAAGTCGACTAATGAGCCATTTTTTGGCTCAAGATTTTTATTAATCCAATTTTAAGCTAGCATAGGATTGGATTAAGACAGCTCGAAATCGAATCTATTAAAAAAATAAAAGATATATATATATATATATATGTAATTAGATTTAGTATGTCAGTTTTTGTAATAGTTTAATGGAAGACTTTACTAAAATTCTCTCTAAAACTTTTATTCAAACTATATTTATTGTAGGTTAATTTTCTTTGTTTTTATTTTTAAACATTAAATCAAAATAAATGACCATATTTTAAGTTGATTGAATGACCAAATATATTTACACATAAAATTTTAATAAAGATTGAAAATTAATCGAAAGTTGAATCGATCTTGAATCGATAACAAATAAGTCAGATCTAACTCGGATCGAGATCAGATAGAACTCTTCTCGTTCATTCTTTGGATCAAATAAAAAATTTTCAATTTAATCTTAAGTTGAGGTTGAATGGACTCGAGATTAGATCGTTAACAATCATAAACAAGCATAAAACTTTGTAGAATGCTAAATTGAACAAAAGATACATAGTGAAATAAGTTAAACTGCTATTTATCTCTTCTATTTTTAGATTGCAATGTCATTGAATACTACAAATTGCAACACATATAGTATCTTAGATTAGCCCTCGTTTGGTTGGAGGGCAATTTTTGGGTTAAAGAGTACATATTATTGTATGTGTATGATATGAAATAAATATATTTTAACATTAAAATTTATATAGAATGTGAAATGAAATTGACTTTTTATTAAAATATATGTCAGATATGAAATAAACTTTTATATAAATGTTTGTATTAAATGTGAAATAATAATTAAAAATTTATTAGGCTAAATTTGATCTTAAACCAACCAAGGTCTAAATGTCAAGAATGTGTACCTCCTAGGCATTCCAACAATCTGCAACATAAATCAAACACTTCCCCTTCAAGTCTCGTCCATTAACTTCAACTCATCACATGAATTTAAACAAAAACTTAGATACCTCCATAGCATATTTAGAGCATCATCATTCCACATATAAAGAACCATCAAGCCAATAACCATCATAGATATCATGATGCCAAGACCCAACAATTCCCACCTAAAAATAAACTCATTGTGCAAACATTACTTAGACCTTTTACAATGCTAGTCAAAAAAAGTCACTTGTGATCACCACTACTCTAATATCTGTATGATGGCTTTTATTCATTACCACCATAATAATTGAAGCACAAAACTTTAAGAACCGCGTGTGCGCAGAAAAGAAGAAAACAAGTTCAGTACTTTTTTTTTGATAGGTAATAACCTTAGTACTTAAACCAAAATACAACTAAAAAAGTGAGTGCTAGACATCAAACATGCCATGACAGTGCTTGTACTTATACAAGAAATGAAGCAAAATCTTAAAAATCACACGGTATAGACTTAAATCAATTTCTTTGCTTCGACTCTTACATGTTTTAGCTTGAATAGCCCTTCTCATGGGCAAAGAAGATGGGTGAGATGGTCGCCATGTGGCATTAAAGTTGTTCGAGTTTGTTACATGATTGCATCAAGGTAATATTTAGTGATCTATAGGCTAGTCTTGCCAAAGTTTATGAATCAGCAACTCTCTCCACTGAAACAATGAAATATATAACTAGGATTTGTTAAACAAATTATACATAAGTCCCTTAGATTACATAACAAACACATCCATGTCCTTAACACTTCCCTTGAAGCTGGTGTGAAGATATCATGAAGTCCCAACTTGTTACAAATATATCTAATCCTAATCCTCCTCAAAGATTTTGTTAACAAGTCCGCTAACAAATTATTGAAACTAACAAAGGATATCATTACTTCTTTGGGCTGAACTTTCTCTTTGATGAAGTAACAATTAATCTCTATCTGTTTTGTTCTCTCATGAAAGACTAAGTTGGAGGCAAAGTGCATAGCCACCAGATTATCACAGTAAAACGTTGTAGGCTCAATTTGGCTAAATCCGAACTCCTTCATCAATTTCTTAAGCTATACAAGCACGTATATCGCAAGTGTCATTGTTCTATACTCTGCCTCAACAGTAGGCCTTGCCATATTATTCTGCTTTTTATTCTTTCAAGATAAAATGTTTTCTTTTAACAGGATGCAATAGCCTGATGTTGATCTCTAATTTGTTGAAGAACTTGCCAAATCTATATATGTATATCCCATTACCTGAACATTGCCACGATCCTGGCAAAAAAGTCCTTTTCCAGGAGCTATCTTGAGATATCTGAGAATCCTCAAAGCTGTATTCCAATAACTCTTGTAGGGAGAGCTCAAGAAATTGACTAATCACATTTACAATAAATGAAATATCGAGTTTAGTTATTGTAAGGTAATTGAGTTTTCCTACAAATATTCAATAACATTCTAGATCAGCTCCCTCTGGTTGGGCACAAGTTTGACATTAGGATCCATAAGAGTATCAACCGGTTTAGTACTCAACGTGCTGGCCTAGTTGAATATATCCCAAACAAACTTTCTCTGTGAAATATTTATATTTCTCCTTAAGCAAGCAACTTTAATGGCTAAAAAATATCTCAAATCTCCCAAATCTTTAGTATGAAACCGTTGACATAAATAGACTTTAAGCTGAAGATCCCACCACTATCATCTCCTCTGATGATGATGCTATCTGCATAGACAATAAGAAGAATCAGCTTTCCAGAATTTGATATCTTGTGGAATACCGATTGATCCGACACACTATGGGATATAGCAAATTGAATCATAGTCAAACTGAATTCACCAAACCAAAACCAGGGATATTGCTTCAGACCATATAGGGACATCTTTAGCTTGCAAACTAATCTGGCCTCCCCCAAAGTAAACCAACGTGGTTGCTTTATCAAAACTTCTTCATCCAAGTCACCATGAAGAAAAGTATTTTAGATGTTGAGTTGATATAAAGACCATTGAGAAACTGCTGTTAGAGTGAGCAATCGATGCACTAAAGCTATCTTTGCTACTAAAGATAGTAACCATATAATCAATGCCATATATCTGAGTGTAATCCTTACTATAAGTCTAGCCTTCAAATGATCCACTAAACTAGTAAGAGAGATCTTCGCAGTATATACTCCCTTGCATCCACCTGTAAACTTCCCGGGTGAAGAGAGACTAGATCCCATGTGCCATTAAAGTGAAATGCTGACATCTTATCTATCATAGCCTATCGCCACCTTAGATAGGACAAGGCCCTTGATAATGACATGGGAATAAATACAAATGATAGAGAAGAAATGAAAGAAAAGTAATTTGAAGATAATGGAGCATAAGATATATAGTAAGAAAGAAGAAGTGAAGTAGTGCATTAACGAGTATCCTTCCTAAAAGCAATAGAAAATTCAAGAAAATCATGGTCAGAGATAGTGAAATTCAGGACTAGAGAGGTATTAGTAATGGCAATGGAGTTCTCGGAAGTAGGAGCTGTTGCAGCTGCCTTAGGCCAAGATCGTCGACTATATACCTATAATGATTTAGTCGCTGACACCACTAATTCTATAGGGGAAAGTGAATGAATGGATAAGGGTACAAAAACTAGAAGTGCCTTTGAAATGACTTTTGATGTAAGTAGATTCAATGGTAAAAGAGGGAGTAGATTCAAAGAAAGTTACATTGGTCAAAGCAAATATACAATATAACTCAAAAGAAAAACAATGATACTCTTTATGAAGATGGGAATACTCTAAAAATATACACTTGATTGATCGATATAACAACTCATTCCCACAGGGAGATAGAAGATGGACAAAATAGGTGCAATCAAATACACAAGAGGGAAACTATAAATTACATCTTTAGGAAAGAAAATGGAGAATGAGATCTGATTATGAAAAACAGAAGAGGGCAAGCAATTGATAAGATAACATACTGTGAGAATTGCTCATGACAAAATCTAGGGAAACCCTATGTGAAGTAGTAGGGAAACTCCTATGTGAAGTAGTAGGGTACGTGTAATCTCAACTAAATATCAATTCTTTCGTTCAACAATACCATTTTGTTGACATACATATGAACAAAAAAATTGGTGAAACATATATAAGATTAAAAAGAATTTGAGGCATTATCACTACATAATATATGAATTTAAATATCAAATTTTGTTTTGATTTCAACACAAAAAGAAGTGAATATAGAAAATAGCTCAGAACAATTCTTTATTAAGAACAGCTATATCATTCTTGAATATCAATGAAAGTAATGAAGTATTTGAAACCTAGTTTAAAAGTAATACGATTAAAACCACAAACATCTGAATGAATCAAAGCAAATGGAATTGAAACACATTTATTGATCCGACTAGAGACAGTAAATCTACAATGCTTTTCCAGTTGGCAAGACTGACACTCTAGATTTCTAAGATTGGAAAGATCAAGTACCATTTTTTGTAAATTCTGTAAAGCAGGGTTCCCAAGATGACTATGAATCTACAATAGAGTAGTTTCGATCACAAAAGCTGAAAGTATAGGATTCACAACTAGATGGTACAATTCTCGAAACTCATACCCAATGCTAATTACCATTCCAATTTATGAATCCTGAATACAAACATAATTAAAGGTAAATGTTATAGAGTAGTTCAAAGACTTAGTAAGTTTGCTAACAAATGATAAACTCAAAGAAAACTTAGGCAAATGAAAGATAGAAAATAGTAGTAATAAAGAAGAAAAAGTAACACTATTGATTCCTTTTACTGATGATACAAATCCATCAACAAGTGTGATGATGGTATTATGTGGAGGCTTTTTGGGGTGAATGATAGAGATGGCATCATACATATACTCTGAGGCACCTGAGTCAAGAACCCAAGAGATAACACTAGCAATGTAAAAAAAGCATATTGTGGATGTGCTCTCTTGGGCCAAGGAGGTTACAAATTAAGAGGTATTTCTCTGAGAAAGCTATAATTGAATAAATCTATAATACTCCTAGACAGAAATAGAAATAGCAGATTTGGCATTGGAAGGACAGCTCTCAAGAAGTCCATTTTGTATTGATAGTCAAGATTGCACAGCATCACGCGAGCCCTAATGTCCTCTAGATTGAAGGTGATGATGACGATGCAGTATAATGGAAGCACAAGTAGCAATGTCACAAAAATTTGAAGCCATCTATAAAAAAGAGAAAGTTGAAGAGATCATATCCTCTTTGGTGGGCTGATTGCCTCTTTCCCTATAGGCTATATTTATAGGAAAAAAAGGAGATAGAGGAAGCGTGCTATGAGCAAATGACCGCACACAGAGAGATGGCGCAGTGGCTTAAAGAGTTGGTTGAGATCCCACTCTCAACACCAGAGGGTTGTACTACGATTGAATGATTGCACAGAGAAATGACAATTGCTTAGTTTTGAGAGGATTCATTGCGATCCAATGAACTGAAGAGGAAGTTGGGTAGAGATTAGGTCACTGGATCAGTCCACGTGATTAGGAAAGCACACTCATGGAAAAGGAGGAGATTTGACGGATTGGTCACTGGATCAGGCCGTGTGATCAAAGATGCAATGGAGATGGATTGCTGTGATGGGCATTGATCGGTCTGCGGCAAACCTTGATCTCAAACCCTAGATTAGGCTTTGCTCTAATACCATGTCAAAGTTTATGAATTGATTGTTGTTTTCGCCAAAACAACGAAATATATAATTAGGATTTATTACACAAATTATACGTCCCTGGGATTATTTAACAAACACATCTAAGTCCTTAATAGGTCTGAAACCTTGCTTTAAAGTGGATTACACCTAGGTCATTTGACACATGATGCAGATGAACATGAGAAAAATATGTATAAACTATAAACAATGGCAAAATAAAAGAGGAAAAGGTTTAGGATCATTAAAATGTGGTACCTACCTATTATCATGCAATATAGCAACTTAAAGACATGATCATACAAAGTGCCATAGAATGCATGATTTTAATAAACCTGCAAATCCTTGATAAAGCCTGAAATTCTAATCTAGATCAAAATGTGGCACCTACTTTATACACATAAAGAAAAAATATTTAAACAAATAATTCATTTGAAAAAATAATAGAATCATCTTCAAGCAAAGCAAGTAGAAATCAAAAAGATAAAATGCAAAAACATATCAAAGAACCTCAATTATGCCCCAACAAAAAAAAAGAAAAAAACCAAGGTCACAAGTGTAAAGAAGAAACCAAACAATTATCGTTTGGAAAGCCAAAGAGGAAACAAGATTTTAGTCAACAAGTTCAATGGTATCATGCACAATAATAATAAGTTTCTAAAAAGTGCTATGGAATTAGCGATTTCAATGAACATGCAAAACACTTCAAGACGCCATCTATTTATAGACAATAAGCATACAGAAGTTGAAAATGATAATGCAACCAATAGGGTTAGAAAAGAGAGAAAACTTAAATTTCTCGAAATAGAAAAATGTATCCAGGTATCTTAAAGAAGTGCGAACAGAATTGTTGCACAAAAGTTGAAGAACCTTGGAAAATAGTTTTATGCCTGCAACGGAACCAAGGTGGCACATGAAAGAATAAAGCCAGATGGTTCTCTCAAAGGCAAAAAAAGTTGAATTTTAAAAAAGAAATAAGTTTGAGAACAACAATTTGAATGGCTATCACACAATGATCACAAACTCCTTAAAAGAGCACCATAAAGCAAGATTTAGATAATCAAACAAAACAGTAACGTGACAATTGTGGAGGAATGAAAATATTCAACCAACCATCAAATAAAAAAAAATTCTATATATTAAAAGACAAAGATATCTTTAAAAAATAATGACATATGCCAAGTATAAAGAAGCCAAAAAATTGTTATGAGTCTAGTTAACAAAGTAAAGGCTACATCATTTGATCAGTTGGGTGATTTGGTACTAAGGATGAAGATCCAAAACTTTTAAGGCAAACATAAAAATATCAATTTTAAGGTTAGAAGTTTTAAGCATGAAGATAATAGAATTTTACTTTTAAAAAAATGTCAAAAAAGATGAAAATATTATTGCTTGAATCTAATTTTTCAAATTAAAGCTAAAACATGGTAGTAGCACCAACAATGATCACAAACTCCTTAAAAGAGCACCATAAAGCAAGATTTAGATAATCAAACAAAATAGTAACGAGACATTTGTTGAGGAATGAAATATTCAACCAAACAAATAAATAAAAATTCTATATATTAAAAGACAAAGATCTTTAAAAAATAATGACATATGCCAAGTATAAAGAAGCCAAAAAATTTGTTATGAGTCTAGTTAACAAAGTAAAGGCTAACATCAATTTGATCAGTTGGGTGATTTGGTACTAAGGATGAAGATCCAAAACTTTTAAGGCAACATAAAAATATCAATTTTAAGGTTAGAAGTTTTAAGCATGAAGATAATAGAATTTTACTTTTAAAAAAATGTCAAAAAAGGTGAAAATGTTATTGCTTGAATCTAATTTTTCAAATTAAAGCTAAAACAAAGTAGTAGCACCAACAATGATCTCCAGCATTCATTGAGGGTCCATTGTTGGCACTTTTCTATGATAGAATTGATCAAGATCATACATCAAAAGAAGCTTTGCAATTAATGTAAGATTCTTGTACTGTCACGAAAAGAAGATCCAATCATTCATCAACAAAATCCACTAAAGGATGAAAATCACTATTCATCTTGCAACGAATCACCAACATGGCAGCTTCTGTTTGATCTAATTGCTAGCATCCGCAGCTCAACCAAAGAAAGAACCAGCGAAAAACGTTAGCTAATTGCCTAATGTTCTCGCTAGCACCATCCATCAAAACATATCGCCAACCACCGCCTTATGCATATTAATACCCCCATTTGCAATGAAGAAAGGGCCTTTCAATGAAGAGCAATCAAAGAAGAAGTCATTGGTGAGACCTCTATTCTCCTAGGGGAAATTATCAAATGTAGCAATTGATTGAAGATTGTCGTCAGCGAACATTTTTCTTCTCTTAATGATCTTTGATTAGACTTGATCATTAAACTGACTGTAGCATGTACCAAATGGTGATCAAATTCCATCAAAGATTAACTGATTAAAACAAGATCTGCTTCATCAGCAAACTTATTTATGTTTAAATTCTTGTAAACAGGGCTCCTCCTTCGCCCCATCCATCCACATCATGCTATATGTTTAGTAAGTTGATTCTCATCTTAATCAAATGTATCATTTCTAAATGAGAAAATGAGTAATTTAACTACAAGAGCTTACTCCTATTAGAAATCATTGATCCAAAAACTCTTAAGTCTTGAAGGTATTTCTTTAGAATGAAATTTATCTTTAAACTATTTCAAAAGAGAAAAGTTACTTGACTGAATTAGACTTATTTGATACACTCGCTAAATTTTCATCTCTAGAGCACCGAAATTTCTTGCAACTTCACTAGGAAAGATTTCTCTTTTCATTTTTGGGGAAGTGGCCTTATTAAATAGAAATAAATAAAAATATGAAACTCTTAACTGCAAAGCAAACTGATACCTCCACATCAAGCACAGGTGGCGTCTATTTCTTCCGAGTAGGTACAGGCAATACCTCCTCCCCGATGGCAAAGACTGTGCCACTCATTTGGTTCCTGACTCAATGCCTCAGTATCCCAAACTTCTCGCAGCATCCATTGCAATAACACTAGCCCTCTACTAACAACTTTTTCCCATTCATCAAGCCAACATCACAAGGGACCCTAAGCTCAGACCTTCGAGTCCAATGCTTATTCTGGAGCTAAGATTCCTCCTCCAATACTATGTATTCTAATCATGTGGTCGCTCTTCTATCCAAATCCTAAGGTTCTCAAGACATTCACGGCTACGATTGCTAGAGATATCCAGCCCCACAGGGTTATATACCTTGGCCTAAACCCTAGAGCATACTTTGGCGACAAAGACTGCACATCTAAAGTGATTTTGCCCTCTTAGCTTCAATGTTTTTTCCATGCAAATTTTTGTTTTCAACAAGTTGAAAATCTACTCTTCATCCTTGTCCAGCTTTTCACTTGCATGCCTTCATACATTTTTAAATTGCATACTTTGATGTGTGCCTTACAATTTCATACATTTCTTTACATCATGTTGATTATTGTATTATAGCACATAATTATAATCTATATGTAAACGCAATGTAAGCTTGCTCTTGTTAAATATCGATTGCAAAAAATTATTAATAAGCCTGCTAGTTTCCATATGTTGTGTATTGTGCATTATTCATAATTTCAAACCTTTTATCCCCAAAATATTATTAAATTCTAACAAAGTTGTAGATTAAACATTTGGTGTGTTTGTTTGCAAACATTAACTTTAATAAACTCAGTCCCTTATTTGGTAAAAATCCCAAAACATCCTTGGTCTAACTAGAGAGGAGAACAAACACCAATAGAGGCTAACTCAGTCATTTGCCGAAAAAGCTTGTCCGACTACTTGACACGGCAGGGAATACCAATTGGGTCTTTTACACCTTGACCAACTTCAATTCACCTTGACCAACTTCAATTCACCTTCTTCGCCTATGCTGAGTATTGCCCTATCCCTTATCGGAGCATCAGGAACTCGCGCATACCATCAGAGTTTTCGATGACAAGTGAGAGAGTTGAAGAAGACGACCAGGCATCAAGTAAGAGGTATCGAATGTTGATTGGATGTATTTTTCACGTTGTCTAAGTGTTGACTGTTTTCATGTTTTTCGCGACCTTAGCACTCCCAGCTAGCCTTCTTCACAGTCGATCTTTCTCTCACACGCTCTCACCTTTGGCTTTGATCCACCCTATTCTCTTTCCCTCGCTCTCACCTTTGGCTGCAAGTGAGCGGACCTTTGCACACTCGTCAATCTTCACTCACTCAGAAATTTACATTCTTGTAATTTCTACCATAACTGCTTCACATCTTTGAATTGTAAAAAGAATCAGCAGAACTCCAACATATTTGCAGAATATCATGTCAAGGTTTTGCAGAAATGACATTGATAATACGAATCTAATACTGTTTTTTTCAATAATGTAACTATTATTGTTCTTCAATATTGTGTTCAAGGTATATACGGTTTGAGGTGTCGATCTTTTGTTGTACAATTGGTTCTCTACCATTCGCATGTATTTCTTATTAACTTAGTCTATAACTATAAATTCTCTATTTATCTTCTAAATATTAATGTCATTTTTTCATGTGTAGAATTATTAGGAATTGTATTAGCTTCAATGCTATCAATAATAAATAAAAACACTGTCAAGTCCTTTATTACCAGCACTTAACAATAGAGGTCAAGAATATTTTCAAACATGAGCTATGTTGATATTCATTAATGCCTCAATAATGGGATAATTCATTCTCTACATTGTTATGACCTCATTTATTCCTTTTGCTGCAATAAGGAGCACAGGGGAATATACTATTATTTTCTACTTTTGTTCACCATGCTGACAAGCTCTCCTTAGATGAAAGCTTTTGAGAAACGACTTATATTGTTTTTAATTTCCTTAGTAGATAAAACTAATTATGATAAATTTGTTACAACTTTTTCAAAATAGAATAATGAGATTGATTTAATAACTTCTTTCTTGAAACTTGTATAGAATGCTGCTGTTATACTATAATTTACCTACTCTTCGCCATATTATGCAACATCATCTGACAAGCAACTTCGGTATTAATTTCTTTCCTAATTGTGTGGGTTGTATTTACCACTTTGGATTTTCTTGCATTTCAAATCTGAGTTCTTGCGTTCGAGAATTCAAATTGTAGTGGGGATTAGAGTTAGAATTTCTTTATTTTAATTAGCATGACATTCAATTAATTTGAAACTGAAGATTATTTTCATTGACTAATCTTGGGTAATTTACTAAAGATTACTTGCATGGTTGTTGGTTGGATTGCTACAACTTACTTGCATCCAATTTGAACAATATAGATTAGTATTTACAAGCTAGCAATTTTTCTTTATACATGTCATATGATCCATTGATACACCGC
Organism: Apostasia shenzhenica; assembly: GCA_002786265.1. Lineage (NCBI taxonomy): Eukaryota > Viridiplantae > Streptophyta > Magnoliopsida > Asparagales > Orchidaceae > Apostasia > Apostasia shenzhenica. The sequence continues at coordinate 254,716 of KZ452307.1, read as the reverse complement.
TCATAGACTAATTGTGATTCTCATGGCCGAAGAGGACGGGGAGTGATCGACGAATAATGTTCTAAGAGAAAGGAATCACTGAGGTAAAATGTGGCTCCTAGCAAGTTTCTAGGCCAATAAATAGTAGTGAGAGGGGAACTGGAATAAATCGTCTCACATTGAAAATGAGGAAAATCCTGAGTTGTATTAGTAAATAACGTGATTTCAAATGGTAGCGATGCCTTTTGAGGTAAAGTCATGAAGCTAATGATGGTGTTTCACTATTCATTAGATGTTGCTTACATGAAACAAGTGAAACCAGAATGCTCTTGGTGTAATTGAAGGAATGCACATACCAGAAAATGTGAGCAATGACAACCAAGATGCCTACAAAAATTGAAAAAGGTAGTAATAGACCTGCTTATTGGATTGGTTCTACCCGAAACCGGTCTGATAAGAATCGGTTCGGTCCAGAACCGGTTGAACCGGACTGATTATTACCGGTTCCGGGTTGTAGAATCGGATTGGACCGGTTCTGCGCCGCCGGAACCGGTTAGCCAGTTCGGTTGAACTTGTCCGGTTCGTTGTTTTTTTTTTTAAAAAAAGGAGGGGATAGCGCTTCACGCACGCGCGCCGCCCCCCCATAGCTGCAACATAATTTAAAAAAAACAACAGTCATTTTGGATCTTTTAATATATGTTGGACTCTCTATAAATAGTAGAACTTATATGATGTATTATTTCTATAATTTTCATCAGCCTTTCGGTTCTTTTGCTCAGTCAAAAATTCTGCAAACACATTTTAATGGCTTCCCAATGTCGATTCGCTGGCTTTTTTCTTCAAGTTACCAACGAAATGTGGATCAAAAAGACGTTTTGGAACTCGATCGCTTCCTCCACTCAGTGAGAACTTTGACGAAACTTCAGAACCGGATCTCGATCTATTTGCAGAACATGATCCTGAGGCAAGTGGAGATGTTAGCATCGGCACTGGCCCGTCAACTCAATCTTCAAATGTCTCCAATAAGTCTCGAACGAAACGCAGTAAGGTATGGGAGTTTTTTGAATTATAACTTAAACCGAATAGCGGCTTAGAGAGACCCGAGTATGTTGTTATTTATAGAATTTATAAAAATCAGTACTCATACAAACAGGGTGGCACGGGTGATGAGACTGGTACATTTAAGAAACACTTAGTTAGATTTTACAAGTTTGATAAAAAACTTGTCAACCTACTACTGTAGAGCTAACCCAAACACAACTGAATCCACAGAGTGGATCTATGCCATGGTCATTTAAAAATGATAAAACACATCGAGGTTTAGTTCGATTTGTTGTACAAACCGAACAACCTTTACAATATGTGAAAAAGAGAGATTTTTTAGAATAAATTACTCAGTATTTACAACCCCAATATAACTGTATTTCTAGCCATACACTTAAAAAAGATTGCATGTTAATGTACGAAAAATATAGAAAGTCTCTTATTCAACATCTTAGTAACATTCCTTGTCAAGTTAGTTTAACATTCAATATTTGGACTAACATAAATGGCGTGAGTTATCTAGTTGTTACTTGTCATTAAATCGATGGACAGTGGGGAATGCAAGAATGCATATTATCTTTAGATGTATTAGATGAAGCCCATACAGGTTCTATCATTTTTACTTATATTTGCAATATTTGTAAAATTTATGACATAGAAAATAAAATTTTTTCTATTACTTTAGATAATGCTTCGAATAATAATTTTGTAGTTAATTTTTTACAGCAATTTTTAAAACCCCCGCTTCATGGTTCTCTTTTTCATGTTAGGTGTGCATGTCATATTATAAATTTATGTGTTTCTAGTGATTTTAATTCCGAACATTTGATTATTGATAAATTTAAGTATGTTGCAAAATGAATTCGCTTAAATTTAAACGTTACGCGAGAATGAAAACGTATTTGTGTAAGTGCAGAACAAAATTGTATAAAATTTTCATTACCTGTTGAAACTAGATGGAATTCACTTCATCATTTATTTGAATCGCTCCTACCATACGAAGATTTACTTCTTTTTACAATTCGTATACAGTTAACCATGACCTTCAATTATGTTCATATGATTAGATTTTTTGAAAAAAAAATTCGAGTTATTATCAATTTTTAAGGAGTCTACTGAAAGTTTTTCAGATTGCTATTATCCGACTTCACCTTTTCTGTCTTACGTTTTTCAAATGTTTCAAAAATTTTTAGAGTTTAGATCAGATCCAATTCTTCAAACTTTTATTGCTAATATGGAATTAAAATTTAAAAAATATTGGAAAAAAAATTCTACTTTTATATTCAATAGCTACTATGCCTGATCCCCGCCAAAGGACCGAAGCTATTGAAACTTTTACGCGAAATATTCTGATTTCTTGGAAAGTAATATTGATGCTGAAAAAGCAGTAGTTTTTACAACTCTCCAAGATTAATTTTCTCTTTATTACAGCAAGCAGGTTGTGAGTAGAAGTATGCAACGTGTGTAGATACAAGCAGGAACACAAAAAAAGCTAGGCATTTTTAACGTTCTTAGGTCGGCAGCGGCGAAGAGATCTCTTACTTCAGATAAAGGAAAAGCAACTACTAGCGAGCAATCTACAACACAGAGTCAAGCCCCTGCAAATTTGAACGAGTTATAGTTTTACTTACACCTCGGGGAGAAATTTAATGATGATATGAGCTTATTGGATTGGTGGAAAAGCTCATCAAAACAATACCATGTTCTATCTGCTTTGGCAAGAAATGTTCTAGCAACCCAAGCATTAACTGTAGCTTCTGCATCAGCCTTTTCCATCACAGAAAGAATAATAGGAGACTACAGAAGCAGTTTATCTGCGGCAACCCTTTGCATGCTTACTTTTCTATAGAATTGGTTTGCTGTCGAGTTACGAAATCAATAGTACAATTTCGTGGATGAATTCAAGGATAAAAATTCAGAAGAAGAAGAGTACTCGAGAAGAATTCTTTATAATTACGATGAATAATTTTTTTTATAATGCGAAATATTTGTAATTTTGTACAAATTACAAATTTTTTTGTAAAATTTTTTATTAATATTAATAATATTTTTTAGAAATTTTTTTTCTTTTTTATGCTAATTTTTTAGAAATGTTAAAAATATAAGATATTTTTTTATAAAATATATACAAATATATATTTTTTAATTAATTATACGCGATTGACCTGACCCGACCCAAATACATGGATCCGGACCGGACTCAGATCGGATCTAAGTTAGGCTAACCGGTTTCGGATCCGATCCGAAACCAGTTGGAACCGAACTGAACTGGACCTGGAACCGGTAGAACCGGATCGGAACCGATCCGGTCCGGTTAGCAGCCTGAGGTAGTGAGCTAGAATGTAATGGCAATTGTTGGTTTTCATTATAAATTTCAATATGTTACCACTAGTTAAGAAGGCTCCACATCAAACAAGATTGTATTATGTTGGGCTCTCAATGAGACCATCTTTTCAGTGCACAGAGGTATGGACCTATTGTTCGAAAAAGTCCAAAAAACTTTCGTATATGACATATCATCCAATTTGAATCCATTCTATTATTTGACAGCAAATAAATATTATCTGGTTAATTCTGGGTACGCAAACACACTGAAATTTATTAAACCTTTTCATAGAGTTCGCTATTATATTGGTGCCTTTAGAAGGCAAGTGCAACAGGCATACGTAGCCATGAGGAATTGTACAATCATATGCATGCTCAGCTACGGAATTATGCTGAGAACTTTTGGTTTGATGAAAAGGAGATTCAAAATCTACAAGACGATGCTTTCTTATCTCTTTAGAACACAAGTTAAAATCATCATTGTATGTTATTTTTACATAATTTCATACTGCAGCACAAAGGATATGATGAGGATGATTCAGAAGAAATTGACGATGATGAAGAAGATGAATGCCAGATGCACATATATAATGTGAAGAAGACTTTGAGTCAAGCAAACTTGGATCTTCACACAATGGTGAAAAGCTACGACGGGCTATTGCAAACGAACTTTGGAGTGCCACATTCTCACAACAATGAGATTTGTTATCCTCTTTTGAATTCAAGTTTTTATGTCTGTTTGTGGTAAATTTTTAGTTGTTTTCTTTTAATTCGTCATATTTTCACTACATTGCAATGCAACGATTCTAAAATAATTTATAAGTTAATTTGCAAACATATTGCTATGAGAATAATCTAAGCAAAGTTCATTTTTGGGAGAATAGATTTGAAGATGCTGTATTATGTAGTACTTGTTGGACGACGTTCTAGCGTGTACAATTGATGGGAACATTGTCATCAACAGGTGCATCATTATCCCAATGCAGTTTATTTTCGTGTTTAAGATATTGGAGTAGGCAAACTGGTGTTATGATGAATATGTTGCACAAGAATCAAGGTTGGATTCCAAAGATATTGATTCTGTGGTGTTTAGGTTGAGTATCAGTGATGCTGGTTTAGTTTATAACAATGATATTGGTGTTGCACTCACAACAATAATAACAACCAAACCGTAATCTCACTAGGTGGGGTCGGGTACATGAATCCTTTGCTTTCATTGCGCTTTATCAATTAACAAATTCTTATCTAGTTTTAAGTGAGTAAGATCACTCCTTATAATTTCTTGTCATATTTTCTTTGATCTTCCTCTTCCTCTTTGTATGTGAGCAAAAAAAATGGTTGCACTGTTATGTGGTTATTTAATTGGTCTTGCCATCGGCTTAAATATCCGTAATAGCTCTGCTGCTCTAGCCATGTGGATAAGTAAGATGTATCCAAACTATCTAGTGTATCTTTCTGAGTAGTATTATGATTTTATGGTTTGATGGACAGAAAACTTTTGATGCCATGTTAACTCATGTGATACTTTGCTATGATTAATTGTAAATCATTTTGTAATGACATAAGAAATTATATATTTTAAAAGTCTATTGATTGTGTATAGTAGATGTGAATCTACTTTGTAGTAGAAATTTGTATATGATTCACATTCTTGTAAATTATTCTTTTAAAATCTTTATATATTTCATTATGTAAATTAATTTATTATTATGTGATACAATTTTGTCAATATGTCAGACCGTGTACTTAAATTTTGTACTCGTTTACTTTATTTATAATACTTCAACAATGAGAAGTCTTGTCCTTATTATCGTATGATGTACTATGTTCTATTTGATGAGACATTAATTTAATTTATTTGAGCAGCATTTTTTAGAACTAATTATTAATAATTTTTTACAATTTTAAATATTTTTAAATTTTATCAATAAATCGACATAATAACTTTTGAAAATAATTTAAATTAATAAACCTACTTAATTAATATTATTAATTGTAATTATCAAGATTATTTCATAATTATATTCTGAAAATTTAAATTAAGTAAAATTAAATTTATAGCAAGTCTACTTGAAAATACAAATTTGAAACTCTTATTAATTTAATATGATTAAGAAATAATAAATTAGACATAAATAAATATAATTATGAATGACTAAAATCAAGTACAAAATCTCTAAGTTGGACTAGACCCAAACGATACTATAGTCAAACACTTCAACAACAATCAATACGAAATATGTTTAAATTAGGCTTTTTGACACATAATGTTTTAACAAATAGAGGTTTAATATTAAACTTGAATAAGAATTTTTTATAAAAAATTGTGCGAGATATAAAATAAAGTTAATTATTATATTGGGATGTATGAGAGAAGTACTATAAGTTAATTATTATTTTAGTATGTATGAGACATAAAAAAATGTTAATTTTTTATTTAAAATACGTGTGATATGAAATATAAATAAATTTTAACATTAAAATTTATATATGATGTGACATACTAAGTTAATAACAAGATTAATTTTAATCTATCTAAACACACACACAACGAGAGACATAAGCTGCTCAGCTGGGACTAGAAATACAAACATGGAGTACAAAATGGAGCTAGCTAATAACCAAAATCATGTTTCTATAGCACAAAACATCAAGATGCAAGCAAAATCATACACTAAGATATCAGGAAAAAAAAAAGTTGTAACCTTTTACAGTAATAATGAAATAAGTTATCAGAAAAAAAGATGTAAATAAGTTGTAAAAGAAAAGGAAGCAAAACTGGTATAAATGTAGCAAAGAATGATGAACTTACTACTAAAGTAATCTATAGCCCAATCATTGAGTGCTTCAATTAGCAGAGGCCATAGAGACCACATCTCCAAAGATATTGATGGGGAATAAAATGTCATATACGCGACCATTTCTAAAATTTCCTCGAAAACGTCTGCAAACGCTTGCCAAAAGGAACTTGAAATAAAGTTCATAACATAAGAGGTGAAATTACAATTATGCAAAGGTAAACTAAACTACCTTACTGGACGAACAATAAAAAGAGACGTACACATACACAAGGCAAAATCTAACAAAAAAATTTTGTTGCTAACTTACATTGCTAAGGAACCTACGATCGCATAAAAGTAAAAATGTACAAATGTGCAACTGACAACTCAAGATTCAACCAGAACAACGACCCACCTATGTGAAAACAGAAATGCATACAAATAACTAATTATTATGGCACCAAATCATGCGGTAGTCAAAAAATTGAGGGCAGCTCCCAATTGCGCACAGTCATGCTTTTAACGAATAAAGCATCATAGATTGATGATAATACTTAATCTTCAGTGAGATTGGAGGCGTTAGCCAAAAACAGTCCTAACACACAGCAGAGTAATGGCAACCAGGAATTTCAGCTTAATTTGACATAGAAACACAGCAAACAAAAGATACAATTCAAGATCGAGTTCTCACCAATGAAATATCCTATAAAATTTAATGCAAATAACAATGTAAAAAAAGTTTTCATCATATACATAATACTAACCATAAAAATTGGATGTGTTCGATATGATATAAACCATAAACACCAATAAATAATGCCTGGCCAAAACTTAATATTTTCTATTTAATCTGGTTAAATATAAATTAGAAAGGATGTTTTGTAACTCAGATGTACATGTAGAAGGATGATTTGCAGCTCATAAAATTATGATTCTTCATAGAGTTCAAAACACAGAAGTCCACGTCAAAACCTGAATTTTGTAATTAATTTTCCTAGTGAAAACAAATTAATTACTTCTCTAATCCAAAACAGACATTCACAGGCATCTCTTCTAGTATATTGATCAAACATGATTGAGTTACAATTGCATCATTCATGAAGACCTTTTCTTAGTTAAATCCAACAAATTATCCCTAATGTAACCAGTGAACAAGGCAAGTACTAGTGCAACGCAACAGACACAAACATTCTATGCTCAACACTAAGGCTCCATTTGGCATTGAGCCTAAAAAAGCCGAATTGCTTAGACTTAAAGTTGTCCAATTGAATACATTCCCGACAACCACCAAGCCATTATCCCACCAGGTGGGGTCGGCTATATGAATTCTTTATTTTCATTGCACTCTATCAAATAAGACCTCATCATTTAGCTCTAAATATACATGGTTATTTCTTATCATTTTTTACCATGTTTTTTTGGTCTTTCGTTTCCTCTTTTTACATGGAAAAGATCCAATAACCCAGCTCTTTTTAGTAGAGCGTCAATTGACCTACAATATATATGGCCAAGCCATCTAAACTGACTCTATTTGAGCTTATTCTTAATTTTAACTACTTCAATCTTCTTACGAATGTACTCATCTCTCTTCATCTTAACATCCTCATTTTTGCTATTATAACTACACTTATTTTATTCATATATTTTTATTTTATAAGCCAACACTCAGCACCATATAATATTACTCGTCTTACTACTGTCCTATAAAATTTATCTTTAAAATTGAGTAAGAATTTTCTATCACATAAAACATCAAATACATACCTCTATTTAGTTCATCTTGTTTGAATTTTACGAATAACATCATCTATTTCACTATCATTTTATATGATAAATATAAGGTATTTAAACTACTCACTTTACTTGATAATTTGACCAGCACAAGTGCTTTTATCTTAACTAAATTTATACTTTATGCATTCACTTTTAGATTTACTAAGATGAAAATATTTAAACTTTACAATATTCTCCTATAGCTCGAGTTTCTTCTTACCTCTGTCTCTAGTCTTATCAACAAGAAGAATATTATCCGCAAAAACATACACCAAAACACCTTTTAAGGAGAAATACCCCAGAGTCCTAATAAAAAATTATTTTATTTTACATCTTACATAAATTTTAATATTAAAAAATTAATCTGATTTCACATTCAACACATCTTAAATTAAACATAAACATCACATCACATTTGCCACATTCAACACATCTTAAATTAAACATAAACTTTATATCATATTTATGGCAAATTTAGCCACAAAAAACCATACAATATAACAAGTCTTGATATAAACAAAAAAGCATGGGATATCTTTTACAAGAAGCAGCGTATAAAAAATAAATAGATCACGACACATCAACAACGACAATAACAACAACCAAGCTTTTATCCTACTAGGAGGGTCAACTACATGAATCTTTAGTTTCTATTGCAATCATATAATAAATTCTCATTTAGCTCTAAGTGTGTAGAATCATTCCTTATAATTTCTTATCTTTTTTTTTTGTCTTCCCCTTCCTTTTTTTACATTGGCAAGGTTCAATAACTTTCTTACTGAAGCTTCAATCATCTTACAAATTATATGTTAAAATAAACTAAGTCGACTCTCTCTGAGTTTATCTTCAATTAATGCTACTCTAGCTTTCTCACAAATGTACTTATTTCGCATTCTATCCTCCCATGTATATCCACTGCCCAACTTACCATCCTCACTTTTGGAACACTTATGTTATGTGTATGCTTTCTTTTTATACGCAGTATTTAGCACCATATATTATCGTTGTCTTATTACTATTCTATAAAATTTACACTGAGTGAAAATTTTCTATTACGCAACACACTAGATATATTTCTTCACTTTATTCATCATACTTGAGTCCTACTAATAACATCATAATCTATTTAACTGTCATTTTACATGATTGATCCAAAGTATATAAAGAGCTCATTCTTCTTGATAATTTGATTACTAATTATTATAACACCAATACAAGTGATTTTTTCTGGACTAAATATGCACTTTATATATTTAGTTTTTGATCTTTTAAAATAAAAACCTCTACATTCTAAAGTATTCCTTCATAACTCAAGTTTAGCCTTAATCTTATTTTCACTCTTATTAATAAAGAGAGTATCAGCTGCAAGCCATACACTAGAACACGTTATTTTGAATGTGTCAGTCAAGACCTTCATAACCAATACAAAGAGATACAAACTTAAAACTAAGTCTTGATGCAATCCAACTTTAATAGAAAAATTCCTAGTCAAACTCTCTTGTGTGTGAACACAAGTAATAACACTATTATATATATCTTTAATAACTTGAATATAAATACAGCAAACTATTTTTTTAAAACCTCTCTAAAGCACTTCCCTTAGCACTTTATCATAAGCTTTTTTTAAATCGATAAAAACTAAATGCAGATCTTCTCTCTCTAAACTTCTCCATTAAACTTCTAAATAAATGAATAGCTTCTATAATAGATCTACTTAACATGAGACTAAATTGATTCTGTGATACCCTAATATTATAGTGTAATCTATGCTTGATCACCCTCTTCCAAAATTTTAAAATATAGCTTATTAATTTAATTCCTCTATGATTGGCACAATCGTCTACATCATTTTTATTCTTATAAATAGGTACTAATGTATTATTTCTCCATCATTTGGTATCTTTTTAATCTTCAAAATCATTTTAGACAATTTAGTGAGCTAAAAACTTCTTGTATCTCCCATAAACTTCCAAAAATCTATTAGGACTTCATCTAGTCCTATTGTTTTTTTACACTTCATTTTCTTTAAAGCCTCCCAAACTTCATCTCTACTAATACGCAGAATCACGACACTATCATACTACAAAAACAAAATTCTGCCTCAAAATGTATTATTATACAACACAAACATAGATAGATGAAAATTCAAATAACGTACGAGAGTCTCACAATAAGAATACAATTCAATGTGAACAACGCGAATGATGCCATGCATCTGCACTGGTAAGTACCTTGACCATCTGTTGTCAACATCTTGCGCATGATTGGTAACAGTGTTGGCTCAATTTGGACATAGAGATGAGGAAGCTTGCTGACTGATTCAAGAATTGTGCTTATAGCACGCAAACAACCTACAGCTGCAAGAGCACCTGAGTCATCCCCTTCATCATCTGCTTCAGAAGCATTCAAGCACCTCCAAAAAGCTGCAGCCTTCAGCAGAAAAACAAGAAAGAAAGTGTGTTTACTGGGTTGAACAAAATTAGATCTAAGAACAACGCATGCCATCATAGCAGATATTTTACCAAATTTTGGCATAACCCAAGAGCATAGGGTGCCATCTCTTCACCAAATTTATCAACAATGGTTTCAAGAGTGAATACAAGGTCTTCGTTCTCAACCTCATTCATCAATTTAAAGAAATCTGACATTAAGATAGTAGCATGTTATCAAGTTAGAATCATCAGGACTACAAACTTAAATGAATGCTTGTGCATACCATCAAGTAGTTGCGGAAGCAAGGGACGAAGCTCATCTAGATCTGAACATAATATAGTACAACATACAGGTTATATAGGAAAACAACAAGTAGCAACGCAAAAGATACAAGCAATGATCCAACCTTTACAAGCTTCAACAAAAGGACGCAATGCAAAGATTGAATCAACACACACAGGAAGCTCTGGATCGCTTAAACCCGAAATAATACAGTGTAATGCTCGGCGAAAATTATTCTGGTCTGAAAAGTTTGAATAAGCATATTGACCAGCAACCCAAGCAGCCTGATTGATATAACACAACAAGGAGTAAGTGAAAGATGTTTAATTGGGAAGAGAGATGCTTGAAGCCCCTTAAATAAAAAGGTTTCTAAGATGTTAAGAATTATATAACCTTTGCTCTAAGGTGTCCAATTGGGCTTGTAAATTCAGGGAAAACATGCTGAACTAGCATGCGCTCAAGCTCTGACTTATAAGGCTCACTTTGCTTCAACTTATCACATAATGTTCCGATCGCAAGGAGAGCACCATCTTTCTGCCGAAATGATTTCAACTCAACAGGTGCTTCATCATATCTATTATAATTGTTATTAATAGTTAGAATCCTTATTATAATTGCCATTAATAGTTAGAATCCCCAAGACTTGAGTAGCATCAAACAGGACAAAACTTATAAAAGCAAAATTATAGTACCAACCTCATCAATATTTCTATAATGAACTGAATAAACTTGTGAAGATTGCCTTTCCCACGCTTTCTTACTAATTCACTTACAAAGTCCATAGCAGCAGTCCTTGGACTGTACAGGTCTTCAATGATATCTGCAAGTTAAAAAGGGATCATCAAAACATCAGTATTAGTAACGTCAGTGAACCTAAACCTGAACAGCTATGAACAAAACAATCAACTGAAACTACACCATATCCTTTCCTAACATATTCATGAGGATCTTCATTCCACAATCTCTGGTCATTGTCATTGAAACACATTAGTGGAAATATAATCTCAAAAAGAACTACGTCCAATTGTGGCTGCAGAAGCTGATACATACTATTCCTCGAGATACTGTAATCATAAAAAAAAGGTAAAACATTTAAAAATCTGTCAGTAAAATTGGAGCTGAAGTTTAAGAAGACATATATACTTTATACATATATATATATATACAAATATATACATGTACATATCCGTGTGTGAATGTCGGCATGTGTATGTTCCACCCACACTTATATATGAGACATTATTGCTGTTAAGAATATTAGCCTGATCACTCTCAATCAAAAAAATGTCATCCATATATACAGCTAGGATGCCCAACCCAGCCTAAGTGTATCAAATGAAGATAGAGTGATCAACAAAGCTACTTTTCAAACCAACTTGAGAAGTTACTTTGCTGAATTTTTTGAAACAGGAACTCAGGCTTTGTTTAAAAATCACATATAACTTTCTGAAACTTGCGAACCTGAGTCTACCCCTAAGTAACATACCTTGGAGATTGCTCCATAAACATTGCTCCGAAAAGATCTCCATAAAGAAAAGAATTACTTACATCTAAATGTAACACGTTCCACTTCTGATTAATAGCAGCAGATACGAGCATGCAAATAGAAGTCAGGTGTACAACTGGAGAGAGTCTTAAATGTTGTCCACACCATACATCAGAGTAAATCACTTTGCCATAAGTTTAGTTTTATAGCTATTTATACTACCATCGAGGTCAAACTTGAAGGTGTAACACCCTTTTACAAACAACTAGACTTACACTAAGAAGAGGAGAAACAAGATCTCATATGCTACAAGAAACAAGAGCAGACATCTCACAATCCATAGTTGTCTTCCATTTGAAACTAGAAAAGCCTTACGATATGACCTAGAATAGAAACAAAAGATAAACAATGCAAAATAATGTAAGGACATTGATAAATAGTGGAATGTCAAGTGAGAGTACAATAAATGAGCAATAAAGCATTTAACATTACGTAATGCAATAGAAAGACCTACGAAGAGGTATCTGAAGTAGAAGTAGGAGCAAGAGGATCCTCTGAGCAATCAAATGCTAGCATTGATATCGTGGCAAGTGGGTGATTCTATCGATGTTAGACTTGCAAGAGTGAATAGTAACAACAGAGTGAGGAGCAGAGGCAATGGCACGAATGAACTAGTCTTAGTTGGACTGAGTTCAAAGAATGCAACATCCATGGACACATAAAGACATCGAGCTACAGAATTATAGCCCTTCAGGATGATAAAATGCATTAGATCAAAAGGTGCCCAACTAGTGAAAACGAAAATGAAAGAAAAAGAAGCTTAATAATGCTTGTCGAATTCACAAGCCTCACACTCAAAACTTTGAACTAATGAAATTGTAGGAATTGTTGATGCAACATGACCAAAAGTAGGATAGCCAAGGCAACAATGCTATTCGTAGTGGTTAATTATAGAGGCTTGAAGAAGACTAGAGGCAAAAAGTACCCAATCCAAATAGGTAGTGCACTCTACCAGCTTTAACACCACTCCAAATCAATCATCATGATTTGGAGGTCCTGGACGACAATGAGTAAGATAAATGAAATAGAGCAATTATGAGTAGAAATTAGTTTACAAATTGAAAATAAAATTATGCAAACTTATGGAGCATAGAGAATATTAGATGCATATAGAAAGGCAAAAAGAGAAATGGACCATTTTCCACTGACTGGAAAAAAAGAATCAATAAAAAATGTCTTGGAGATAGGTACAATCAAGCAAGAGAAGAGAATAGTTTTCTATTACCAAACATATGTGCATAAGCTCCATAATCCAAGATCTAGTATATCCACGAATGTGCAACGACAACAAATTCTTAAAAAGTGGCATGAGCTGAATATATAATCTCTCGAGAAATAAGAATCAAACATAGTCCTCCCAAGAGAGTAATGAATCCTAATGATGGCGCTTAGGATGCTATGCTAAGTAGTTAAGGGATGGCCAAGCTCTATGTTGGACTTAGTGTAAGAGATAAGGAGTATGTTGTAGTAAGCTAAAAGCTATAGGAGATTTGACCAGTGGCGTAGTTGGGTGACTAGATGAGATGGGAGGGGATGGACCACCAGAGATCTCCATAAGGATGTGCTGCAGTGTAAGAATCAAGGCAAGAATGTCAAAATGATCAACAGGGTGGATCGACAAGGTACATCACACGGGGATAGGTTGTTGGCTACAGGCTATGGATGGTATATCATGTGTAAGGCTGTTAATTTTGCTCGAAGATCGCTCGAAAATTAAATCGAAATTTGAATCGAATTGAGCTCAATTCAATCTAAATGAGTAGACTAATGAGTCGTTTTTTTGGCTCTAAAATTTTATCAATCCAATCTTGAGCCGGCATAGAATCGGATAGAGATGGCTCGAAATCGGATTGATTAAAAAATTAAAAAATATTATATATACATATATATGTAACTAGATTTAGTATGTAGTTTTTTCAGTAGTCTACTGGAAGATTTCATTAGACTTTTATTAGAATTTTCCTTATTATCATTTAAATCATATTTATTGTAAATTATTTTTTATTTTTATTTTTATTTTTAAATAATAGATCAAAACGAATGATCATAGTTCAAGTTGATTGAATGAACAAATATATTTATACATAATATTTGGATAAAAGATCGAAAATTAATCGAAAGTCAAATCGATTTTGGCTCAGATCGAGCTTGAATCGATAACAAATAAGCCAGACCAAGCTCGAATCAAAATCGAATCGAACTCTCCTCATTCATTCTCTGAACCTAATCGAAAACTTTCAATTCAATCTTGAGCCGAGGTCGGATCGGCTCGAGATTGAATCGTTAATAGCCCTAATCATGTGCAGGAGGAAGCCAACTGTGGAGGGCATATCGTGCTGTGGAGGGAGGGCACATCATGCAAGGATGCTGGGTACAAAGGGAGATCGCGTGTGGAGGACGTGATCACACCGACAGAGACTAGACTGCTACAGATCATGGAGATCTAAGGATAAGGGAGGGCAAAAGAGGGTCGTGCAAAAGAGATAGAGATTGTAGCATAGAAGGTGGAGCCGCACACAGGAAGTTGGAAATCCCACATGGATAAGCCAAGCAGGAAGTAGGAAGCTACATTGGAGAGAAGCTAATCATGAAGGGATCCGTAAGCAGAAGTGTAGATAGCTAGAAAGGAACCCACACGCAATAGGGTGGGAAGGAAGATTGTGGACAAGGCCTTGGGCAACAAAAAGGGGATCGCATAGTAGCAAAGGGAGGCATGCCCGGGATAAAAGGCACATACAGAAGGCAGGACGATTTACATGTGGAGGTAGGAGCAGTGTCAGCACATCCTCGTCTTTCACCGATGAGGAAAAGAGTGCTGCGAACATACGCGCGCGAGGAGAGTCGGTGGAGGCAAAACCCTAATTAAGGTTTAATTGAATTTGCTCTGATATCATGTTAAGTGAAAAGGAAAAGTCTCTTAATAATTAGAGAAATCCTTACTAAATATATATAGTGAAGGAGATTCAAAAAGAATTAAAAACAAAATAACTAAGCTAGTCTCAGAAATATAAAACTACTAGTTTAACACTACCACTTGGAACTAGCGCATTAGTATCAACAGAATTGAATATATATAAATGATAATATACATAAATAAAACATATAATATGAAATGAAGGAGCCATCTCAAGAAACTGATATATAACAATATAAATACAGTTACCAGTGGAGAATTTCCACCGGCATCACAGGTTTATCTTGTCCTTTTTATAGAACTGACCTAATCACAAATGCAACATCAAATGGACAAACTTCAAATACATCACAGCTATCGAGGGCGATGTTTAAAGGGTTCTCAGCCTTTGGGAACTCCACTACCGGTTGACTTTTAACAGCATGACAGAATCAGAGAACTACATGATGCTAATGCCTTTCTAATGATGAAGAAAAATCAGGATAAAGCTGCAATAGGGGCTAACACGAACATAATTGAAAACAATGGAGATGTAAAAGATATATAAGTTAAGCGACATAAATATTAGTTATGTGACACTGGAAAAAACATTATAGCAGAAGAAAAAAGATATAGGTAATGTCATCACTAAAAAATAGAGAAAATTGCTAGAATACAACAGTTCAACAGATAAAGACTAGAACAATAACCATAGAAGTGGTGCTTCATCAAACTCTGAAGAAATTTAAAAGTACCACTAGATGGAACTGTTTCATCCAAACTTTACGAAAGAGAATTAAGCAACGAGAAAGAACACATAGTTAATGGAAAAAAATACTAAGTCTACTTTAGGTCACACTCATATTTGTCCCACACACAAACTGATGCCATAAACCAGTTGGAAGATTGCTCATCAGCTAATAAAATTGACATGTGCATGTACTATATGTTTTCAACTTCCACACTGTCACATATTCTAAACTAAGAAGGCATACCTGCAGTTGAGATATTGAAGAATAAGGTTAGTAACCCTATCAGGCAAGTATTCATCAGCACGGATACATCAAGCAAGCATAGATGACATCTTAGAATTTTCCCAGCATAATGCTTCTGAAACATTTGAGCAAAAGCTTTATTTTCTGGATTCTGAAGTTTCAGATCCCCAAATCTGCATTTAATCAAGGCATCTGCCTATTATTCACTAAAAAGAACCAACAATGTACAATAACAAATGAGCTCACCGAGTATATAAACGATTCAAGATGTGAATTGTCCACTTTTTAACTTTCCACCATCCCCAAGATTTTCTAAGCTCGGGATCAATTGGCTGGCCTTCTAATGGAACAGGTCTTCCTAATATGTTTAAGAAAAGTACCATCCAAGCATCAAAGACAATGGGATCATAAAGTTCCTTTGGAATCTCCAGCTGGACAGGGGAACATGAAGTTAAAAGGTCAGCAACGTTTTCAATTCCGCAAAAGAAATTAAAGATATATATTGAATAACATAATAGGGTACCTACATATATAGATGACCAAAATATTTTGCAAATGAGCTTAATTAACTCTGCAACTTCAATAGGAGGGTTGGTGATCTGAATAAGGTTACCAAATATAATGAGTAACTGAGGAAATGTTTCTTCGACGATGTGAAAAATTGGTGACCTCTCTTCATCGGATTTAAACCTTGTCATAGATTGGAATATCGGGGAAGAAGAACCAGATGTCAGATTTATTGCTAAATCACTTTCTAGATATTGGATAAAAACAATGAAACAACACCACACAAAATTAGTTCTATGCAATACACTGCATATTTAAAAAAAAAAAAAGCTGCATGAAAATTCCAAATATTTCCTATACACTTCTCTGTGAGTTAAAAAACAACAAAAAATGCTAGTGAATAAGATATCAAATCCGTCACAAAATACTAAAAGAGCGTTTGGTTCAATGTTATCTTGATATTATATTATGTTATCTAGAGAAAGTAATTATTTGGTTTAATGACATCTATAAATAATCTGCTATTAGATTATAAAAATATTAGTCAAAAGATAACATCTAGATGTTATGACATCTAAATTACATAACATAACACCAAGATAACAACGAACCAAACGCCCCCTAAAGTCATTCTCACATCCAGGAACATAAAAGGCTTATATTTCACACATCACTTATCAAAAAAATGGTGCTAAAGAAGTTTACAAGCATGACAGCTTAAAAGATCCCAAATTGTTTAACAAACATCATTAACAAAACACTTAACCCTCTTAAACAAATGCTCATATACACAGAAAATATAGTACAATCCAATGCTAAATAAAGAAAATAATCTCAAACCTTTCATTATAAGAAAATTTTAAAAAAGCACATTGACAAGGGCATCAAATTAAATTAATTCCTAATGCATCTCATTAGTCCTCAGAAGAAATGGTCTCAAAATCCATTGTATATATGAAAAAGGGAGAGGACTAGCAGAATGCAGATAAATAAAAAGAGGTATCATACTCATAATTCCTGGAAAGAATCCTCAGAACATATAAAGCTGCAAACACTTGTTGATCTTGCATTTGTAAGTTGCACTTTATCCAATGAAGCAGGCTTGGCCATTGTTCAGGGTAATCAGCATGAATCATTGTTTTGAGGCATTCACCGAGTTGTACTCTATTAATATTCAAATAGATAACATAAATTAGAATAACATTTCTGTGGATAAAGTAGCTCACAGATGGTGCTAAGAAAGATGACAAAAAAATCAAAGAGTAATCAAGTAACACTAATGGCCTGTTTGTTTATAAGATTTAAATTTAACAAGGATAAAATTAAGCTTGAATAGAGATATTTTTTTATTGAAAGTTGTGAGTAATGTGGAATAAAGTTAGTTATTATATTGAAATATGTGAGGGATGTGATATAAAGTTAGTTATTATGTTGGGATATGTGATAAATGCGATATAAGTAAGTTATTATTTTGATAATGTATGTCGGATGTGAAATAATGTTAATTTTTAATATTAAATTTTATTTGTGATGTGATATACTTGTTTAAAATTAAACCAGGTTAATTTTGAACTACCAAACAAACAGGGGCTAAAATCCATAAACAACCAGGTAAAACTTTGATGGGCAATACATTCACTGAAAAGTGAAAGATAAATCAATTTCAAAAAAGTTTTTACAAATGCTTACAAAATCATATCACTAGCCCATTACTCTAGTGCTTAAAATGTTATAAAATAGCATTCATGCTGTGAATCCAACATATCGACCACACCTCCATCAATATGTCAAATGAAGCAGATGGTCAAAGAAAAAGCACAAATACTAGAAGTGGATGAAGTTGCAATGATCAGCTGATACAATTCTATGGAATTAACATCAATACACAGAAGAGTATTACAGCATTCCACAGAAAAGAGAGCCAAATGAGTCATATTTTCTAAGACATAAGGCTCTTTAAACGTGAACAGACATGAAGTATGATTTGAAGTTCAATCACTAATTTACCTCAGTAACTGAGGAAGTTGAGCAATGAATCCTAGGATATTCTCCCTAACAACACTTTTATCAATAGCTGAAATTTTCTGTAATTCACCTGCATCATAGAAACAAAAAGATAATTGGGCGCCTAGACTGTATTAAGACTAAATGCTTTGCCGAATTTCAGATGCAAACCAGATTCATCAGATGACCAGTTCTTAGCTGCAAAGTTTTTAAAGTGAATGCTTGCAGCTTGACGCACTGCCAGATCACAGTTTCCATCCACTATAATCTGCAACAACCGCACCAGGTGTTGTGGTGTGTGCTGAAACTACAAAAATACACAGAATACCCATTGTTCTTTTTAGATCAAACAGAATATCCATTGTTTGCACATGTATAGAACAAGGAACATAAGGACAACATAACATCCTACTCCAGAATGATCCGGCTTTTTCTTTATAATACCCATTAACATTGATACATAAAATTAAAGTACCGAAAAAGCAAACAATGACAACAAAAAGCTAAGCTGAGTATCATCGTCAGCATCAAGAGCCCGATCTCAACTATTTTTTGCTCAGCTTTATTAATGCCATTATGCTAATTAGATGAGGAAAATTATCAATTCAAAAATGAGATGGAATCAAATACAATGGCTATAGGGACAGCCTATCAAACTTTAAAGACGCCAATAAATCTAAAGAAGAAGGAGAAAATCATGCGTAAAACAACTAAAGCAACAATGACACAATAACGCAACAGGCTGCTATCCGTTCAAGCTCCGGTAACAGTTTAGATAACAGATGGTTGATCGGACGATTACCTGATTGAGGCTCTCCTCTGCTGCCTTCCGCTCCTCCGGATTGGGGCTCAGCGCGGCCTGGAGAATGATGACAAGGTGCGGAAGGTCCATTGCCGCATAATACGAAAAAAGTAGACCCCTGGGCAGGATATAACGCAGAGGGCTCGGGACCAAGAAAGATCCGAGGGTTCCAGTTTTCTCTCTATTTTCAGAAAGTACGGAGATGGCAGCAGTATAGAGTGGCGAAGAAAGAGGAAGCTGCGGGCGATTTGCTCCCTGAAAGGGCGAGAGAGAGAGAGAGAGAGAGAGGGAGAGAGAGAGGGAGAGAGAGAGGTTCCCGTGGCTAACCCTAGGGTTCGGTTAAATGGGAGCCGCTGTTAGACTGGGCCGGTTCTGTGAACATAAAATATTTCAGTGCATAAAAAATAATTTCTTTCATAATTAATTACAAAAACTCAATTTCTAATTATAGAAATTACATCTTCATATTCAAATATAAAATACATAATTATGCACAAATATATTTTTAAAAAATAAATCACAAAAAATATACATATATAAAAAATATGTACATATATTAATATTTAAATATAAAAATATAAAAATACAAAATAGCAAGTACGATAATAGCATTATGTATATGCATAAAATATCAACACCATAACTATCGTTCATGTAATTAAAATTATATTTAAATATGATGCACCAGCACAAATGTAATTATCAAAATTATATTTGAATATGCTCTTGTAATCATTTGCATTGCATAATTTTTGAAAATTACATCCTAAATATTGTATTTAAATATAATTTCAACCGTACTTGACATATAAATTATATTAAATATGATTTTAATATATTATAATTTTACAATTATTTTGACACATCAAATAAACTCAAAATTAAATAAAATTCTAAGACATTAATTATCATAATATAATCTAATAATATTTAAGAGTAATTTTATTTTAAAATTAATTTGTCATTTTATTCGGTACTAATATTAAAACAGTTGAATTGAACTACTAAATTGAACTATAATCTAGCTAATATATTATTTGATATAATAAAAAAAATCGATTTGATCTCTGATTTAATGTCAAATTCTTACTAAAAAAATAACATTAGATTTCACAAACATATACATACACACACATTATATTTAAATAAGATTATAATATATTATAATTTTTTGACATATCAAATAAATTTGAAATTAATCAAAATTTTAAAGTATTAATTATCGTAATACGATATAATAATATATATAATTAATTTTATTTTTTAATTAGTTTGATATTTTTTTAGAAAATAATGCATTAATGATTCATGAAATTATATTAAATTCATAATTTTCAAGGCACGATCAAATTGATTTCTTTACAAAAACAAGCTCTTAAGTATTATTTCTCAATATTTGCGTAAGGTTTGATTTCATAATCAAATTATCCAATCATTTCTTCATTTTTCACACAACGTGCAACAGTTGGAAATTTTCTCTCCAACTTGTTTAATAAAAACTGCACCTTGATACAGCAAAATGAACACTCATATATCGAAAAATTATTGCGGTCGGATATCCTAATATGTAGATTTTGCGGCAGTTATTCGGCGTGCGACACCTGCGTGCGGGTCCCACCATCACGGCTCGACATACGTAGTAATTTTAATCACATATATATATCAAAAAATATCTCATACGTAGTAAATTTTATCATATATGTATCATAATATATCTCATGCATAGTATTTTGCTCACATATATATCATAATATATCTATACGTAGTAATTTTTATCATATATGTATTATAATAGTTCACCAAAATTGCTATATATGAGATATTTTATGATACATATGTGATAAAAATTGCTACGTATGAAATATATTATAATATATATGTGAGCAAACTTGCTACGTATGAGATATATTATTATACATATATAATAAAATTTGCTACGTATGACATATTTTATGATACATATGCGATAAAGAATTCTACGTATATCGAGCCGTGATGGTGGGACCCGCACGCAGATGTCGCACGCCGAATGGCTGCAAAATCTACGTGTTAAACTGTCTGACTACAATAAATCTCCATATATCACTCAAAAATAGGCAAACCAAAAGAATTAAGCTGATATTTCAATATGTATTTCACATGATCAATTTAAGAATAATATTATTTTTGTTTACATGCACCATTATCATATAAGTCTAATATAAAAATTTTAAAAAATTTAGTTAGATTTAAAATTTATAGTCAATTATGAAAGTTACAAAATATTGCTTAAATATTAATATTTCACATAAATTTGAAGCTACTGTCATTTAAATTAATTTAATTAGTTTTGTTCTCAAATATAATAAATCAAATTCAAATTATATAATAAATTAATGATCAAATCTATAATTAAATTAATATATTTTAAATTGAAGCAAATTAATCAAATTTAATCTACTTGATTTGATCTTTCAATTTAATCCATGACCTTTTCTTCAAACCACGTCGAATTAACCTCTTTAGGCTTATAGCACGTACGAGGCGAGAGCGAGCGAGAGAGAGAGAGAGAGAGAGAGAGAGAGAGAGAGATTGGTAGTCATATGTGCATGTGCGCTGGATCTGCGTGGCGGTGGATGAGACCCCCAACCCTACTTTCTCTCACTATCGACTCAGCTCTTCTCCACATCGCCAGCATCACCGATCTCTCCGCCGTGCCCGATCACATCCTTGTCGAGCTCTTCCTGGTAATCGCCTCGTTACTTCCCATCCTCTCCTTCCTCCTTGGTGGTTGCCCTTCGCTGTGGTAGTCGAGATCATCTTTCTTTCGCTTGGATTTTGCTGTTTTCCTTCTCTTCGGTGAGATAACCTTCGTTGCAGCACGTATTTTGGGGATTGGAATTAATTCCCATAGTTATTTTCTGTCTATTTGTATGATGGTTTATTTTGAATTTTACATTTTAATCTGCATCTCTGATGTATTCAGAAGTAGAGAAGTATAGGGCTTCCGTCAGAAATCTTTCCAAGTTGCATTGTGTATGCAATACCCGGTTCTTCTATTACTACTCATTTTCTCCTTTGTGATGTGAATTTTAGCAAATTATTGCATACGCAAGATGTACCACTGAAATCATAAGCTAAACTTGTTTCCATGTGAAAATTGTATTTTTTCGTTGATTTATTTCTCAATTAACACAAAACTTTCACGCAAGTGAGAAATACACATGAGAGGTAATGATCTAGCGCATAATGTGTTTAGGACTTTGTGCATGTGCAATACTAATTCATTATTTTCTAGGTGAGATTAGAACTCCCAGTTAAGGTAATTGAGGTCTTTTTCTCTATCAGCACCTTAACTTAAATGCAGCCACTGTTGTTAGCATATATATGAGAAGTCCAGATAATGGAATAAAGTCTACTTTGATTCATTGATTTAAGACGCAAGGCATCCATTTGGAAAAAGAAAAAGAAGTCATAGAACTAAATTCAAATGGTTTGATTTGTTGGAAATTCAATCAGTTGCAACCTTGTACTGGTGTGAGGAAATATTAACTGTGACACAGGTTAGCTTGACAAACAGATGTGTTCAGCCCTAAATATGCACTGCTAGGCATCACTTCCTGAAGCCGCTTTCATGTCCCTGGTCTTGACATGTCCAGACCAACTAGAGACATACCGCACGTATAGGGTTGTAAATGAATAGAGCTTTTAATGAGCAACTCGATGTTTGGTTTGATAAAGGCTTGTTCATGTTCGTTCATCAAGCTTGACGAATGAGTTTGAGCATATTTTAAAAGCTCGACTCCTAAAAGATCGAGCTTGAACATAGTAATATTCAATTCATTTATGTTTATGAATAAAGCATATGAAGATTGTGAACATGCTCGTTTAAAGCTCAATTAAAGTCTCGTTAATGGGATTGATCAATGATATTTTTAATATTATGATGTATTTTATAACGATATTATTGTACAAGCTAGTTAGCTTTTTTTGTTCTTTTAATTGATAATTCAATTTAATAGTTGATGAGATAAAAAGCTTCAGTTATTAGCTTGATATGAGCTCAGTTAGATAGCTTAATTAAAATTTAATAGTTGATGAGATAAAAAGCTTCTTGATATGAGCTCAGTTAGATAGCTTAATTAAAAGCACAATGTTCATGATCAAGCTGTAATTGAGCTAAGTTTGTTCATTTGTAAATGAACTGAGCTTAAACATAGTAGCCAAAAGTTCAAGTCACTTATGAACAAGCCTGGATAATAAAATCTAAAATGAGCTTGAACATGAACATGACAAAGCTCTAGTGTTAATATAAGCCACTAGTTAGGTGAGTCTGTTAGTTATATAGCTCCCATAATCCAAACTAAATTTCAACATGTGACATGCGCTCGGTCATTGTGGGACTGCTTTCATGAAAACTTCTCCTAACAACCAAGTGTGCGATAGGTGTGTTAAACATATCTGAAACTCGGAATTTGCTTGAAACTCATTTGGTTTTTAAATCAACTCGATATCAATTTGATATCAGTTCAAAATTTTTGAATCAAATCATGAGCTAAATACTTTGGCTCGAAGTTCATCTTAAGTCAATTTCGAGTTAGTCGTAACTCGCTCAAAATATGATTCGAGTTGGCTCGAAATTATATATATAATATAAATAAGCTTGGTATATATAATAAATATATGAAATAGTTTTGCATATGAGCTAGTTAGTTGTTTAGTGGTAGAATGAAGGGGTATTAAAGCTAGCTTTCCTCAAAGTCTAGGGATCAATTCCCCTTGCATACATAATATTGTTATATTTTTCAACACAATAAGCCAATTCAAATTACAATTTGAGCTGGCTCAAAATAGAATCAATTCAAGCCGAGCCAGCTCGAACCACATCTTATTTCAATTTTGGACCGATTTGAAGTCGAGCCAAGCTCAAAATTTTAAATTTTGAGTTGCCTTCCGCTCGCTCGAAATCGGTCTATTAACAGCCCTAGTGTGCGAAATGGAGATCTTTGTCTTATCATTTCTAGCAAAGTTAATACAATAGTATAAAAATTCTTCCAAATGTTACATGGACGAGGCAAGCAAAGTAGTACGAACGTTTAGAAGGGATAATGATTAAGAGATTTTTGAGTAATGCTCATGTAAGAAAGTTGTTCTATTGGAGAAAAATGAGAATTTTTGGTAATGAGCCGAGCCCTCAGTAGTAAGTTGATGATTTTGCCTTGCCAAAATCAAGTGAGTCCCACTAATTATTGGATAATCATCAAACATGATCACCTTAAAATAAAGGCTATTTGAACATTTATCGTCATGGATTTGACACGTTATACACCTATCATTTGAAGGTGCCAAGTTTGTCATCCAGGGGAAATATTCTATCTCTCACTCAAAAGTTGCATCTTTCCTGAAGCGGTGTTGGTTTGAATTGACGTGTAGGGAGGGATGAGCCAACAAAGTCAATGGAAGGGAACCCCCAAAACAAGGTCCCATCTAACAGAATCGATGTTGAGCTCCACTACAAGATGAATTGAAGAGGATTTGACATAGGCATCGGTGGATTAGATGTCAACCATTAGTACTAAATATTTCAATGGAATATTCATATTTTCTAACTAAAAACTAATGGTGGTTAACCGTATGTTCAGGTTTATGTTTATCCCTCTTACAGGTGAATTTGAAGGAAAGTAAACTTCTGGTATAGTGCTAGCACCATTTGTAACTTGGTAAAAGTGATGGTAGTTTGGTACTTGTATCTCTATTTTAACATGAACATCACTATCTATCATAAAAAAAAAGTGAGCATCACTAACTGCTTGTTATGAAATAAGCAAAAATTATGTTCGAAAGGTTGACTTATCATTTGGCAAGTCTACTGCCTAATTGGTAGGCTATGAACATCTAATGGATGTTCTTGAATTAGATGAGATATGCTTATATAAAGTGTAATATCTATTGCCGTCAATTAATATCCCTCATTTGAGGCATAGCTTAATTTTAGTCTTAGAATGGCAAAAAAAATTTAATGAGAAAATTATTATATTTAAGCGTAAATTTCTTTTTGAAAGTAATTATATGATAATTGAAATCAACAAAAAATTATGGGATAATTTAATTAAATTTTAAACTTGTAAAGAAGGTTAATTTAAAATTTAAAATTAGATTGGGTTGATTGGATTAAATTATGTTTTCACCGCTAGATTTTAAGGTTTGTCATATTTTTCAGTATTTCAAATTTGATGGTTTTGAGGACTTAGCAGTAATACTAATACCTAGTAAGATTTAGCTTTCTATATTTCTATCTGAGCGATTTTATTTCTAAGTGTCCACTAGCCAAACCCAATAAATAATTATTAATGATTTGATAATGTTTATCTGAAATAAAGACATCTGTGATATTTAGTTTGGTAGATATTTTTTTTTAAGTGATTTGGAGATATTAATGGAGGAGTTGTCATAGATCAACTTGATCATTAGAGGTACATATTGATGAGGATCCTGTGAAAATACGCTGTAGTAAATTTGACGCTTATTTGTAGAGGTCAGGTTCTTCTCATATGGGGAGACTTGATGTGGACATCTAGGTGATTGACGATTCAGATTGGATCTCATTGCTTGCTTTTTGACATATAATACAGATTATTTAAATATATATTTTTCATATTTAAATTGATTGGATTTATCCATATTAAGTTTTATCTAAATTGATTTAATCTTATAGGATAAAGTTATTTAAATGGATAAATTTAATTAATTTAAATTAATTGGAATTACCTCGTTTGGATAATTATCTAGAGTCATAACTATTTAGTTTTTTTCTTTTTTTAATTTGGTTGATTTGCCTATAAATAGGTTGGAGTTTATTATATTAGGAGAACCTTTGATGAATGAAACTTGTTTTGTCTGTACTTGACCTTGGAATGGGTTAGTTTAGGTATTCTGAAAGGGATCGATATCCTGGAAGAGATCAATATCCTGGAAGAGTAGGGTGCGGGAAAATCCTAAAAGTTCTAGTTATCTACTACTTTTCTTTATATTTTCTTACATTCTCTAAACCCTAGTCACCTCATCTTAGTCGTCATGTATCAGTTTTTGTGTCAGAGCACGTTGTCTCACATCAGTTTGTGTATCAGAGTGTATTGTCGTGCATCACCAGTGGTGTTATATGATGTTAAATGTTGGCCTATAAAATAGAAATATATAAATAAAATAGGTGTTATAGTGATGAAAATGCTAAAATGAATAAATGAGTATACACAAAAAGATAAAATGAGGAATTATTACATCTATAAGAAGGTTGAAGTAGTCTCAATCGAGGATAAGTTCTGAAAAAATTGTCTTAAATGATTTAGGCATGTAAATCTTAGACTAATAGAAACACTAATTGGGAGAGTTGGATTATTGAATTTTTCTCATGTAAATAGTGGAAAAGGAAGACTAAAAAAAATATGGTAAGAAATTCAAAGAATAGCCTTGCATATTTAAGGCTAAATAAGTCATTGTTATTTGACATTGTGCAATGAAAATAAAAGATTCATGTAACTGACCTCACCTAATGGAATTAAGACTTAACTGTTGTTGTTCTTCTCCTATGATGACGATTACAGTAGCACTGAATGAAATGGAGACATCTGCTTAAATCTTTCTCGCTTGACTTCTCCTCTCAACAAACAATCTCCTTAGAACTCTAACGTCACTGCCCCAAAGTCTCCCATTAACAGCATCTACTATGCACACACTGCTCGGTTCCTCTTCCCCTTGAAGCGGTGAGAAGAGTAATGATTTTGGTGAATTAAGCATACATTTTCCTTTATCCATTGTGTCATTCGCAAATATTTTTATCTCTGTAGCTTGATGAACCTAAAACTCCTTCAATGAATGATGTCAAAAGTTGGTGTCTTTTTTTGGAGTCTATTACTGCAATAAGCTTTCTAGCGCTACACTTTGGTTTGTAATCAATGCATTGTTATATAATTTGAGCTTAATATCGGTTGCACGTGAGCTCGTAGACTTGCGATGTGCCAAAGCACTGCAATTGCTGCTGTATTTCCTACCTTTTCTCTTACAAATTCTTCATAAATGTTTTCTTTAAAAAAAAAATTTACATGCAAACAACGGGTTTCCAGGCTTCCAGCAAAGTTAACAATGTAAATGTTGCAAATATGTTCATGTTTGTCGCTTTACAATAACATTCCAGAGATTTGTAGAAAAACTCTTTGTGAATATCTACTTGTCATCATATACTTATAAGAAACTTGTCAATATCTCGTACTTCGTTGGCTCTTCAAATAGCTTATGTTAGCTTATGTGCTACCTAAAATAACCTTTGCTGTGTGCAGAAAACATTGAGAGCTGGAAAGCTGACAGAGAAGGTCCTCAAGTCATTCATAGCAACTGGCAATGAGGAAATAATTGTTGCCGTCCATTCGCTCAATATCAAGCAAATACTGACCCCTATTCTTCCAACCAGTAGGTGGCTTGCAATTCTTCATCATACTACATTCAAACTAGTCTTATACAAGTGATTACTCTTGACAGGGTGCTCCGAAAAATTTTAGGCAACGGTAAGTTGAGCTTCCAACAGAAACAATGTCTTTTGTGGTTGAGGACAATGATGTCGACATAGTTATCGCTGCTCTATGGCCAGATCTTACCGCACTTTTTGAGGGATGGCGACCAATCTTCTCCAGATTCCACATCATAATCATTAAAGACTATGACTTAGAGGCTGATCTCCATATTCCTCCTGGTTTTGATCACCATATATACACCAAATCGGATATAGAAAGGGTGGTAGGCTCAACCTCCATCAACTTTTCAGGCCATTCATGCCGCTACTTTGGCTACCTTATCTCATCCAAGAAATACGTTGTGTCCATTGATGCTGATTGCCTCCCTGCTCGTGACGACGAAGGCCGTCCCATTGATGCAATCTCACAGCACATCATTAACCTCAAGACACCAGCCACCCCATTTTTCTTCAACACATTGTATGATCCGTTCAGGGAAGGCACCGACTTTGTCCGCGGATATCCATTCAGTCTCCGAACTGGTGTCGAGTGTGTTCTCTCATGCGGCCTTTGGCTCAATGCCGCTGATTTCGACGTCCCAACTCAGGCAGTGAAGCCACATGAGAAGAACACCAGATATGTTGATGCTGTGTTGACCGTTCCGCTGCGAACATTCATGCCAGTTAGTGGGATCAACATCGGGTTCAATCGGCACGTGTTGGGACCTGTGATGCTGCCAGCAATGCGGTTGGACGGGGAGGGTAAGCAGAGGTGGGGGACAATGGATGATATATGGTGCGGAATGTGTGCAAAGGTGGTCTGTGATCATTTGGGGTTAGGGGCAAAGACAGGGATGCCTTACGTTTGGAGGGTTGGTGGAGGAAATGCATGGGAGAGCTTGAAGAAAGAATGGAAAGGGGTGAAGCTGATGGAGGAGATTGTTCCTTTCTTCCAGTCTGTGAAGCTACCAAGAACAGTGGCGACTGCCGAGGACTGTGTGATTCAGATTGCTGCAATGGTGAGGGGGCGGCTGGGGCCGGTTGATGAAGTTTTTAGCCGAGCTGCTGATGCCATGGAGGAATGGCTCAGGATTTGGAAGAGGGTTGGGTCTCAGGGAAGGTGAAGTAATAATGGTATCATTTTTTTTGTCATTCCGACTTATTAGTGACATTTAGATGACTAAAATTTTGCAACTTTTCGGCAATTAGTTATAATTTCATATGTGTTTGTCAGTTGTATTGATTCAGTGTAAGTCTCCTTCTGAAGTACGACTTATACTGAATATGAACATCTTCAAATTACGTATAAAACTATATTTTGTGAAATAATGATGACATTTTTTAAAATATTTATTTGATTTGAAGTTGATATATTTAGGCTAGGCTTTACTAAGGTTTTTCGTAAATAATCTGAGCATGGTCTGCTTTATATGAAGTGATGCAGTTAGCTTTCGTTTTATGTATGAACTTACTATATGACTTCCTTTATCGGAATTTTTTTTTTTTTGCGACAAAAAAAATCTGGTTGCATACAAAAACTAATATAGCTGAACCAATTTACTTAGGTGTTATGAATATTGTTGTGTTTAACTCATGAAATTAATTGTTGAAGGCTTCTATATATTATTACTTAATGATTTTAATCTGGCATATCACATCACACATAAAATTTAATATTAAAAATTAATTTTATTTTATATCTTATACATATTATTAAAACAATAATTAATTTATATCATATTTCCCACATATCTCAACATAATAACTAACTTCATATCACATCTCTCGCATGTTCTAATATAATGATTAATTTTGTTTCACATCATTCATAATTTTTAATAAAAAAATATCTCTATTTAAATTTAATTTTAATCTTGTTAAATTTAATCTTACAAACAAACAAAGTCTTAAAAAATATCGTGTTAAAATTAAATTTAAATGAAATTATTATTTTTTAATAAAAATTATAATTGATATAAAATAAAATTAATTATTATATTGAGATGTACGAGGAATATAATATAAATTAGTTATTATTTAAGTATTTATGTAATATATAAAATAAAGTTAAATTTTTATTTTAAATTATGTATATGATGTAAAATATAGTTATTTTTTAATATTAAATTTTATGAATAATATAATACATTAAGTTAAAATTAATCAAATTAAATTTAAACTGGATAAATAAAGCAAATATGTCAATTTAATTATGTTATAAAAAATTGTTGATTTGCCTCTGATTTCCCAATGATCTATTTCTATGTATAACTGTGTTCGAAATATAAATATTTTATGAAGTGCTTTTAACCAAAAATAGATGCACTTCATAAATCTTTTTAAGTACTATATGCCAATTACACAGTTAAAAATGCCCGATTAAAATTAAACTCATCTAAATTTATTATATATCATATAATTAAATTAAATAACATTATAGTACTTATTGTTATAATAAACAAGTTTAACAAATCAGCATATTAGCTCTAATTTCAATTTAATTTTTTTAATAATTATATAATTATTAAAAAATAAAATTATTTCTTCTTTCTTTCATCTCTGACAGTGCCGCAGAGGGTGTATCTGCTGGACTTGAGCGCAAGGGCCAATGTGGCATGATCAATGCTCCCACGCAGGCGGCGAGGAGCCGCACAAGCAGGCCGCGCGCGCAATCTTTGCGTGCACACAAGCACATGCGGCCTGTGTGTGTGCACATAAGCCATGTCACGGTTGTCGCGCTAGCACAGGCTGTGCAGTAGCGAACGGCTACTGTGTGCACACATGAGTTACGCGCAGTTGCAGCGGTGTGGCGGTTGTACACCCGCCCGTGTGGCCGCGAACGGCTACTAGAGGTGGGAGAGAAGAGGAATATTTTGTCTATTAATTATTAGGGGGACAAATTGAAATTGGATCTTGAGGTCGAAGACTCGTATAAAATAATTTAAATTTTGAAGAATTGTTTGAAGAGCTAAAGTGGCCTCAAGGACCTAAAGGCAATTTACTCTAACTATAATATAAGATTTCATGAAATTATATATAAATGATTTTTAAAACCTTTTCCTTATGTGGTTGATTCATAAAAATCTATTTTAGAAAAATAAATTGAATATTTTAGCTTATACTATTATAGCTTATATTTATCAATGTTCATATTTAGCTGTATATTTTACAATCAATTAATGTTAAAAAAATGAATTTACAGATAAGGACAGAGAGAGTGACAGAAGTGTCGGTGAGAGGAGTGGAGAGAAACACCTGCGGTTTTGTGTGCATTCCTTTGTTATTTTACCTCTTTTATTATTTGATGACATTATTATTTTTGAAATTCCAAATAATTAGGCCATTTGTTTTTTTAATAATAATTAGTCCTTTTGGAGATGCACATAATAATTAAAAATATTATAAATTTTGATTAATATATATATTTTTTTATTTATATGCGCACCTAACATAAAAGCAAAACAAAAAATAACACCTTAACGACCATTAAATTATCCTACATTTTCTTTTATTTAGTATAAACTTTTTTTTCATATAATTATATTTAATAAAATAATATTTTTTAAATTATAAAAAAATACTTATATAAAATATGTATCAATTATATAAAATAAAAAATAAAAGTACATGTATATTACTAAAATGTGATTATTTTATATATTTAAAAATAAATTTTTAATGTTATATATTAATTATAAAAATAATTTAAAAATTATAATTCACGCATAATTGATGTCACATAATTGTAATATATTTATATATATATAATAAAAGAAGTAATTTTTGTATACTTTTATGATTATTAATATTTAATTTTAAAATTTTAATTATTAAATATATAAAATAATTATATTTTAATATCACATATGTAATTATTGAAAATAAGAATATTATTTCTCGATAGTCGTCCCTGGATACTTTTTTGAGCTGCCGCTGTGAATCTATGCCGCCGAATATCCTGTGCGCCGCTGCCCTAACTCAATAATTCCTCTCAAAAAATGAACCAAATGGCGGTCCCCGCAGGGTGTTTTCTTCCAGTAGTACGTGGACACGTGTCCACTTATCTCGACAGCACGACCACATGTCTCCCCAACATCCCACGTTTTTCGCTCAACGCGCCGTACATTAAAACGTGTACGTGTCAGAAATCGGCAATACGTTCCGTCGTACTCTGTACAACTTTCTCTGCGCCGGATCGGTGGCATTAATGAACGTGCGGACCAGATGCGCCTACGTAGTACTCCTACGGTCGATCCTGCGTCCCAAGCGCAGAGTTCGATGCATTCTATGCTGTTTCATGAGAGCACGAAACAGCAAACACTGGACAAACCAAACGAGAAAATTACACGCAGAACTAAGCAGATGACAATTTAGATTATATTTGGAATAAAGTTAAAGATCATAATTTTTTAGTCATCAATCAATTTTTGTTACATTTTACAAAATTTTAACACAATTAATTAATTTTATTTTATATTGTACGTTTATTAATGCAAAAAATATACCAAAATAGAATAAAATAAAATGATAATTTATATATAGAAACTCGAATGTCCGGAGAAAAAATCACGATATCGTGCAAGCAATTTAAATTCATTAATCGAATCCCTTCTTTTACAAAATTTGATCTCTAAGTGGATACCGAATGAGTACAAAAGAGAGAGGGGTAGCTCGGCTAGAGAGAGAAAATATTCCCAGCTTCTCCTCCTCTTTCTTATTATGGCTCGGAGAGGAGGGGACATAATATGTACGATTTATCGCATCTGACACATATTTTCCTGCAAAGAACGATTAGGCAGTGGACTTGCATGTCATCTTAAATGCTGAGTTGACATAGTAGTACGGAAAGTACGATTTAATAATATTTCTTTGAAATGTTGTTTGATAATGAGTTGTTGTTGAGCTGCTGTTCGACTTGAGCTGCTATTTGGCAAGGGATGTTAGATAAGGTTATAACAATGTTAATCTAAAAAAAATATTAAAAAAATCACCCAAACTTTTATTAAAAATATAAAAATAATTTTATTTAGGCTCTGTTCGATCTTAAATGAGATTGTATTTGCACATCTAATATAAAAAAATTTATTTCTAATAAGAATGCACGGATTATTATTATCTTCAATTAATTCTTATGAAATAATAAAGAATATTTCAGATTTTAAGTCGTTTGGTTGGAGCTTAAAATATATTGAATATCTTTTTAAATATTTATTTCATTTTTAATAAAAAATTAATATGAAAGAGTAATTTTATTTTACATTACACACGAATTATAAAACTAGTATTTTATTTCATTTTATTTTAAACTAAAAAAAAGTAATTTAATTTTATTTCCTACCAAAATATTAACATTAAACTTGACATTATCACATAAAATAATATATTATTTTCTTCATATTTTAAAACTAATTAACCCTCTAATTAAATAATAACTTAAACTAAAATTTGGGAGAATATTATTTACCAAATCCATGCATCATTTTGGCAAAAGATTTGAATTACAGATCTTTTTTATTCTAATTTTAGTGGGATTTAAATTTTTGGACTTAAGTGAACTCAAAATAATCGTGTCTGAATCTAACTCGAGATTTTTTATCGTATTAAATCTATACAATATTTTTTTTCTTCTCGATAAATAGAATGCTTTAAGAATAATCTTTTCAACATACAAGTAATTTAAAATAGCTATCGACAATTGTTCCATATATAAATGAAACCAACTATATTAAATTTCACAATTTATTTTTAATCATTACTTCAGATGAAGCGCATTTTTCAGTTGTTAAAACGCTTTAGCAATTGAAATAATCGGTCGTAAAACGAATAGTTGACAGTTAAACTATTATCGGCTACGGCCGTTCATCGTAAAATCTGTGAAAATAGTAGTTGGGACCGGTTTTTAATTGATCTTTGGCATATTGGTCTTAAATAAAAATATTATACTTACCATCAAATATAATTAATATTTTTGTCCCAATTTTAAGCTTATGAAATCGAGTAATTATAGATAGTGATTAACTGTTGTGTGCAACTTTCTTATAATGGTATGTTCAAAAGTTTAAAGCTCACAGCGAGTCATAAAACTATAGTACCTGTAAGAAAATAAAAAAAAGTAGAAAGCTTTGAAGCGTGAGGAATATTTTTTTTGGATAAATTGCACAGGAGCTCCTGAGATTAGAATGACGCTGTAAATATATTTCACAGTTTAGAAAGCCTAGATTTTGATTCTTGAATTTGTGTTTGCGCTGTCATTTGGTCCCTTAGTTTAATTATCGTTTTTTTTGGATAGTCCAGTTAGACAGTAACAATTAAAATTAACTATTGGTCATATTTATAATAGTAAAAAGCCAGTAAATTTCAGACGTGGGACCAAATGACGTGCAAACACAAACTCGGGAACTCAAATCTAGGCTTTTCAAAATATAAGACCTATTTTCAACGTCATTCTAATCTCAGGAACCCCTATGCAATTTATCTTATTTTTTTTAAGGTAAGTTTGCCGTATAAAATGCAACACCTTTCATGATTAAAAAAAACTACAAAACTCTCTAATGAATAAGATTGTAAAAAAAATATGATACTTATATATATTTTTTATATTCAATTTAATAGTTAAAAGACAATTATAAGCAGCCTTTTAATATTTAACTTACACTTTTTCACTAAAATAATATTTCAAAATTACATAATTCTAATTACAAAATAATATTTAATTAGTAAAATAAATATTTTATTTAACAAATCAAGCGCTAAGTGTTTATAAAAAATTATTAAATATTCATTATTAAGTCCACAATGAATTATTAGTTTTATACAATTTGATAAATCTATAAAGAAAATTTTTATAAATACCTATAAATTCACTTTATTTTTTAATGTGGGATAATTATATATTCAATATATTGCAAACTATCTAACAGAACTTCTCATAGATTAATTTTTTTTTTAAAAGATTATTTTTTTACATTAAATTAGAACTTTTATTTCAACATTAATTAGCTCAATACTCAAAATTTTGAAATGTTATTTCCCAACACGCATGATAGATAAATATTCAATTAGTGTAAATTATTAAAGGGATAATTACGTACATGCCACATTAAACATCTTTATTTACGCATTACCCATTCATTCTTGTTTAATTACGCTACACACACTCCAAACATTACAAAGCTTACAACCACACACTTTAACTTGCTTCCGTTATCATAAGAAACCATAATTTTTAAGTAACTTAACTATAGTTAAGTTACTTAAAATTTGAGCCGTTCATAAAAATTATGTTTAATTATGGTAGCGACGGCCGATGGCTGCGACGGAAGAAAAAAATCGCGAGTGTTGAGAGGAAATCGGTGTCGATGGCTACGACGAAAGAAAAAAACAGCGATCTGCGGTGATTTTAGGGCAAATCTCCATTAATATACCATGGTATTGAAGAAGAAAACTATTTACACAAGGGTAAAAATGTAATTTTTTAAGATTTATTAACGGAATATTCCTTTTTTTCAACTGGATTCTAACTGAGTTTAACTCAAGTGTGTGGTTATAAGCTTTGTAATGTTTGTAGTGTGTGTAGCGTAATTAAACAAGAATGAATGGGTAATGCATAAATAAAGATGTTTAATGTGGCATGTATGTAATTATCCCATTATTAAAATAATATTGAGATAAGTATAAATTAAAGAAGTAACGACAGGACAAGTTCTGAAATTTCAATTAATTTAATTAAGCAGCATAAAAAAACTGCCAATAGGGTTAAGCTTGAATTCCCAAACTGTTTAAAGCCTGAAGATTCAAAAATTACTAAGAAAATGTGTTGATAGGAAAAATCTGTGCATATCCGGACCTTCCGCGTGTTACGTGCGCCACCTCGAATCTCAATCAGCAAGTCGCGAAAGCCAAGAGCCAAAAAGCTTTATCACACGATGAATCTCTCCGACTACCCATAACAGGCTTCTCGTACTCATTCTCTGCGAGTGTGGGTTGATTCTAGTGTGCATAAATGGCAAACATCTTGCTCACTTGGGTGCTAGCAAAATAATTTAGGGGGATTTACGTACAGAACACTGAATTCATCACAAATTACGCATTTCACCATCGTTTAGTAAATATTACACATATCACACTCTTCCTATGGGTTTTACATTTCTATTGTAACAATAGCCAACAAAGAAAGAGTGTGATATGTGTAATATTTACTAAACGATGGTGAAATGCGTAATTTGTGATGAATTCAGTGTTCTCTATGTAAATCCCCCAATAATTTATTCGTTCCTGCTATACTATCCCATAAGCTCTACTCCCTCCAAAC
Source organism: Apostasia shenzhenica (assembly GCA_002786265.1). Taxonomy (NCBI): domain Eukaryota; kingdom Viridiplantae; phylum Streptophyta; class Magnoliopsida; order Asparagales; family Orchidaceae; genus Apostasia; species Apostasia shenzhenica. The sequence goes on along the minus strand of KZ452307.1, from coordinate 218,560 downwards.
AAATCAGTGCATATCTTTCGCTGGAGGGCACATCCTCATATTTCTAAAACTTTTATCATCATTACATCTCCAGTGGACTAGGTCTAAGAAGAACAGATAGCAACATCTTACAAATTTTCAAATTGGTAACTGGCAGCCCACATCTCTATTCAACTTCTCCTAAATAATTATATATCGATATTCTATCCAGCTTCTCCAATTGACACCTAGAATGTCTTTAAATTTCCTCTATTCTCGTCACAAGAAAAACAAGTGTGTGAAAGCTGAGAACCTTAGTTACTTATACAGCTCAAGATTTTCTTTTATTTCTGATATAGGATGATTTATTTTTATCCTCTTCTCGCAACTTATTATTCGGCCTAAAAGCCTGCTAAAAGCCGCACTTTACCTTAGTGATTAATTTCTTTTAGGATATCGCCAGACGATTACTTCACGCCCTCCAAAAGAGGTTAAGCTGTAAGTGTGGTTGTGTAAAGTTCTTCACCACTCTTTTAAATCCTAAACCTGGATGCAACACGATCGATTTGAATCGATTTTAAGTAAAATTTAAATTTGGATTAACTAAGATCAATTCTACCACCTGGAGAATCGAAATTAAACTATATAAATTCAGTTATGTTCTTACTTTTATTTAATAATAAATTTAAAAATAGTTCTAAAATTTATATTATATTAAAAAAATTTAAATACTATAAATTATGATTATCAGATTTAAAAAATAAATAAATAAATATTTATCATATTTTTATTTTCATAAAATTTTAAGTTTAACAATAATAGAAATATATCAAAATTAATAAATTATAAAAAAATATATTAATTTTATGAATTTTATATAATTTAATTAAAATATCACAACACAATATAAATCATAAAAGAAAATATCAGTAATAATAAAAGAAAAAACTTTCAACTTAGTATTTACGATAATAAAATAAAAAAAATTAATTTGTACATTGCAAGATTGACAAATTTAATAATTACTAATTATTAAATTCATTATTCGATCCAATTCCAGGTCCTAAATGCAAAAACTAAGAATCAAACCGAATCAGTTTTAGTTTGATTTCGATTCAATTCTGGTTCAATCTCGATTTTTCGGGTATTTTTGCATACCTCTATTTTAAACTTAATATTAAACCTTAAAGTCTGTTTGTTTGTAAGGTTAAATTTAACAAAATTAAAATTAAATTTAAATAAAGATATTTTTTTATTAAAAGTTGTGAATGATGTAAAATAATACTAATTATTATATTGAGATATGTGAGGAATGTGAAATAAAATTAATTATTATATTGAGATATGTGATAAATGTGATATAAGTTAGTTATTATTTTAGTAATGCGTATAGAATGTGAATAAAATTAATTTTAAATATTAAATTTTATATGTGAATTGATATGTCTGGTTTTAAATTTTAAATTCTAAAATTCTAAACTCTAAATCCCTATATCTCAAATTGCATCCGAGTCCTTGATATTAGAAGAGAATTACAAATTGATTTTTCAACTTTTTAAAAACCTCAAATATCCTTAAGTTTATAAAAGTGTTACAATTTAAATATTTCTTTCAAAATTTCATCATTTTCATTAATTTTTTTATTAAATTACATAAAATTTAATTATTTTTGATTAGTTTGAATCTTTTGCACATTTTGAAGGATATTTATATCTTTTTATTCTCATAATTTTTTAAAAATTTAAAAATTAATTTCTCTTATATTTTATTTATTTACACTAAAAATTTAAAATTACATTTTAAAAATCAGAAAATTAATAAATAAAAATAATCTTAAAATAGATTAATAGAAAAAACAATAATTATATCTTAATTAAAATCAAAATTGTAGAATTATTGCAACTTTTATGGAACTAAATTAAAATTTATTAAAAATTTAGTCTAATTCGCAATACCTTTCTGGCCTCATAGGCCTGGATGCAATTTGCGCTTTTTATTTAATATTAATGGATAGTAATAATATCTGATAATTTAATACGTAGTTATCCATAAACTAACCAATTTAAAAGTGTTATAATTTTAATATTTCTTTCAAAATTTCATCATTTTCATTAAATTTTCTATTAGATTAATTTAAGGAAAATTTACATACAGAACACTAACTTCTTCACAAATTACGCATTTCATTATCTTTTAGTAAATATTACACATATCACACTCTTTTTACATTTCTATTATTACAATAGAAATGTAAAACCCATAAGCAGAGTGTGATATGTGTAATATTTACTAAAAGATGGTGAAATGTGTAATTTGTGAAGAATTTAATGTTCTGTATGTAAATCCCCCAAAATTTAATTATTTTTATTAGTTTGAATCTTTTCCAAATTTTAAATGACATTTATATCTTTTTATTCTCATCATTTTTTAAAAATTTAAAATTTAATTTCTCTTATATTTTATTTATTTACACTAAAAAATTAAAATTACATTTTAAAAATTAGAAAATTAATAAATAAAAATAATCTTAAAATAGATTAATAAAAAAATAATTATATTTTAATTAAAATCAAAATTGTAGAATTATTGCAACTTTTATGGACCTAAATTAAAATTTATTAAAAATTTAGTCTAATTCGCAATACCTTTCTGGCCTCATAGGCCTGGATGCAATTTGTGCTTTTTATTTAATATTAATGGATAGTAATAATATCTGATAATTTAATACGTAGTTATCTATAAATTTTTTTTATGTGAATTTTCTAACGAATTTAAAAATGATTTTAGCGTTCCTAAAAAAAAACGATTCTAACAAGATTTTTTTGGGTAAATTATATTCAAATTTCTGAATTTAAAATTTAATAACATACAAATCTATATTATAACATCAGGTACTTAAATTTTAATAAATTATCAAATGAGTCTTTTTTTATTTTAAATTTTTTTAAAAAATATTATTATACTCCGCCCCTTCTCTTTCAAGTTTCAAAAAAGAAGGAGAGATATAATGATAATTTAAAAAAAAATTAAAAATAAAAAATTAAATTTTTTTGATAATTTTTGAAAATTCAGGAATAATTTAAAATTTTAGATTTGTGTTTTATTAAATTTTAAATTTAGAAATTTTGGTGTAATTTAGCCTTTTTTGTTTTTTTTTGATATTGATTCTAACGGGAAGTTACGATTGGAGGGCGGAGGATGGCTACCGCCCGTCAGTCCCTACTCGCCCCTGCTAACAATAATTGCTCTCCCCTATCGTTCTTCTTCACCGTCTCTCTCTCTCTCTCTCTCTCTCTCTCTCTCTCTGCGATCCCGCTACCGACCTGCTCGATTTGGACAGGAGGCAGAGGCTGCAAGGATGGCCGGTCAAAGCGCTAATCTTCTCCTTCTCTTTCTCCCCTTCCTCCTCTGCACCTCCGTACCGGCAGCTCTGACAGAGGAGGCGAGCAGCGCCTACGAGGTTCTGCAGCGGCACGGGCTGCCGATCGGTCTGCTGCCGAAGGGCGTGCGAGAGTTCCGCCTGGACGACGACGGCCGATTCGAGGTGCATTTGAAGGAGGAGTGCACGGCCAAGTTCGAGACGGAGGTCCACTACAACCGCAACATCACCGGACTGATCTCCTACGGCCAGATCGCCGCCATCTCCGGCGTCTCCGCGCAGGAGCTTTTCCTCTGGTTCCCCGTCCGCGGCATCCGCGTCGACATCCCGAGCACCGGCCTCATCTACTTCGACGTCGGAGTCATCCACAAGCAGTTCTCCCTCTCGCTCTTCGAAACCCCTCCCGATTGCCCCTCTGCTGCCGCCTCCTCCCGCGATCGGCTCCACGAGGGCTCCACGATCGCCCAAATTGTCTCCAAGGTACCCCCATTTCTGCCCTCTCTGCCCCCCTTTCTCTGAATCACCGTCGATTTCTGCCGAATGATCGATCCTGGATCATGGATTGGATTGGAGCAGAGCCGATCGGGAAAGCTGCGGTACGATCTTGATCAGGGCGATGCCGTTAGGACTGCCGTTTGAATCCCCGCCGGCCGATACTGATTTAGTTCCGCGATTCGATTCCTTTTCCTTTCTGGTGGTGTGAATGTTGGGGAGTTAATTTGTGTGCTTGCGGTGCTTGCTAGAATTAAGCAGCAGACTGGTCGATTTTAGCTCGCCAGTTCCTCGTGATCGGAATTTTTGGGCGTCAACCATGATCGCCGGAGGTTCATGGAGGGAGGCGGCGGAGGTCATCCCGCTCTTCTGCTGCCGTGCTCAGTTGGGATGGAATACAGGGGAGTAAATCTGGGCTTTAACTTCCGTCTAAAATTATTATGTTATCTGCCTATCTATATCTATGATGTGTATGCTGTTGATATCGGAGCTTCTTTGAATTATGAGTTAAAAGTCATAAACTATATTCATTTATTTTCTTCTTTTTTTATGTTAAAAACTTGTATCTCCTATCATATTACATTATTTCATTAATTAATGATATCATTGGAAATAAAAATATAGGAGAAAAAATTTTGATGTGCATTTACAAATTACTTTCTTATTTATTTTAGATATCTTCTTCTTAATTTTATTTTTTACATAAATACTAGCATTGCATTTCATTTCACATTGTGAGAGAGTTGCTTGCAATGCGGTTAGATTGTAATATAAAATGATTTTATGATGATGAACGACGGAGAACGTTAGTTAACGTTATATGCTATGATATTGGATATTATTACAAGCCTATGGAAATGACTTCATTCGGTAAACGGCAGTGTTGATGATGATGATAGCTATCTCGATGAAATTTGTATATTTATTAATTTGGATGATTTTTTTTGTAGAATTGAGGTGTAGGAGTTATATCTTGAGAGTGTAGTAATTGGATGTTAGACATGGGATTATGTTGACTCGGAATTTCACACATCTCGAATCTTGACGAAATTAATATCTCAATCACGTAAGAAATACAGAGAATAATGTGAAAGGAAACACTAGTTTTATGCGAAAATCGCGGCATTGGGGGGACAAAGAAAAAACATGTTTTGTTGAAAAAATGGGACAATAAAAGGATTACATGAAGAAAAAAATACACTAATAGAAGGATAGGGGGAGATGAAAAAAGATTTGTTCAGCTTTGACTTCTGCAGAAGGTCTCTTTTCCCTTTGTGTGTAGAAAGATATACTTTTTTTCTTTCTATTCTTTATTTCACATCTTAGATCAAAATATTTTATTTGAATATTTTGGTCTAGAATGTGAAATAAAGTTGATATTTTTATTTTAAATTGTTGAGTATGTAAAGTAAAATAATATTTTTTATATTTAAATTTGTGTAGAATAATTTAAATAATTTATTTATTATTATTATTATTGTTGTTTTTTAAATTAGTATCATTTTGGTCCTGTTTTGGTCCTCGCGCCAAACAGGGCTTAAAGGCCATTCTGTATGATGTGCATGAGTTACAGTTTTTGATATATAAGAAGGGGATTGCTAATATCGTAAAAAAAAAAACCTCATACGACAATAAAGACGAGCATTGAATGCGAAAATTATCGAGCACTTGCTTGCAACACTTCAACTACAATTCAAAAGAGATACTGAGGAAGCATTATCCAAGAATTTCGTGCTCACAGTGAGATGAATACTAATGGATTTAACATGAGTGTAAAACTACTCTCGATTGCTAGCCAACTGGTTAGCTAACAAAGGAGTTGATTTAGGTGGCTAGTTTTAACTCACATTTAGGCCCTGTTTGGCGCGAGAATCAAAATCATGATCAAAATGATACTAGTTTAAAAAAAAATAAAAAATAATAATAAATAAATTCTTTTAATCATTCTACAAAAGTTCTAATATAAAAAAATATTATTTTACTTTACATACTCAATAATTTTCAATAAAAATATTAATTTTATTTCACGTCCTAAACTAAAATACTCTATTCGAATATTTTGGTCTAGGATGTGAAATAAAGTAAATATTTTTATTGAAAATTATCGAGTCTGTGAAGTAAAATAATTTTTTTTATATTTGAATTTATGCATGATTAAAAAAATTATTTATTATTATTATTATTATTATTATTTTTTAACCTAGTACCATTTTGATTATAATTTTGATCATCGCCACAAACAGGGCTTTTGTGACAAAGAGCTGTTCTACTTCTCCAATGATAACAACAATGAGAAAACTTCTAAAGACAGAATGACTCAAATCAATATTGCTCGATTTAACTTCTCCGTGAAGGTATTTGATGCTCTTCACAATTGAACTCACTGTTCACTTTAGTACGTCTCCTTTGACTAACATCAGCTAAGGGTGGTAAAACAAATTGGTAGGTCAAGTTTCTCTCGAACTTGAATCAACTCTACCTAAATAATTCAACCCGAATTCAACTCAATTATTAAGTAGATTAAAATTAATAACTTGAACTTAGCTCTATTAATAAACAAGCCAAGTTAACTCACTAACTGACTCGTATATAAAACAAATATTTATACATAGGTAACCCAAAATTAACATGACTTAATTATATACAACTTGAACTTGATTAGTTTACTAAATCGTTCAAATTCATGGCCCATACTCAAAAATTTTAATCAATTTGTATCAAGTTTACTCATTAGGTTATTTATTGTCAAAATGTAAAGATTTAGTAGGAAATAAAATAACCTTATTTGTTCTTTTTGTATTTTAAAAATATCAGAAATAGACATTTTATATTTGGAGGTTGGATTTATTTAAATTAATATATAAAATTTATTAAATGGTATATTGTTTTTGTGAAAATGTGATTTTGTAAGATTTTATATTAAGTATAAAAAAAATTATATATAATAAAATTTTAAATAAATGAATTGAATTACTTAAAAAAGTTAACTTTGACTATCTTTTGGGAATTAAGATGGAAATGTTAGGAATAAATTCAAAATAAGTAACATTATTTTATTAATTTAAAAATATTTTTATATATTTAAAAATTTATTTTAATTATTTAAATAAAAAGATGATCATACTTTTAATTTAAATTTATTTCATTGTTAATAAACATAATATTTTCGAAGATTTGCAATTTAATTATTTCTTATAACGTCTGTGTGTATATATATATATTTCATCGTGTCAGGTCATATTATTTAACTTGTGAATTGAGACTATAAATTATAATAATTGATAAATACAAAAAAATTATATATAAAATATATTTATTTTCAAAAATATTTATATCTTAATAAAAATAAATATTATTTAATAAAATTATGACTAAAATTACTATTTACAAATCGGTAATGCATTTCACAATAATAATATATTATATAATAAATTAATAAATTAATTTTAAAAATCAAATAGAGCTAATACGTTAATCTTAATAAAAATAAATATTATTTATTTTAAATAATTGTATGAGTAAAATTAATATTTACAAAATCACGTGAAATATATTGTATTAAAATTAAAATTTGGGATCACTCTATATTAGTGGCCTCTGATCTCAATGATTAAATCCTAAATTTCAAAAATTTATAAAATTCTCGCAAACTGTTAAAAAGTTTTAATTCGAAAATGCAAGTATTTGAATTAAAAATGGGGATTAACATTTAATTTTTTTATGAAATATTTTGTATTCATGAGAAACAAATTTATTTACATATTTAATGTAATTTCTCAATTACAACTTATAGGATGTCATGTGATAGAAATTATTGTGTTAAAAATTCGAAGTAATACGAAATATTATATAACATTTTATGATCTAAATATTAAGATTTTTTTTTTTTGATTTTTGAAAACTATGTGATTTGAGTAATTTCTAGGAGTCATCAATCCTAGTACTATTCTGGCTCAAATATGCTTAACTATGAAGTTTTTTATTATTAGCTTCATGAATTTTCTCTAAAAGGCGCTTCTATTATTTGGATTACAGGATATTATAATGCGGTATCAGAGACTTATGATGCTTATAGTTGAAGAGGGCAGGAAGTAATCGCCGAATGATATACTAAGAGAAAAGAATCTCTAGAATAAAATACGGCTATTAGCAAGCTTTTAGGTCAATAAATAGTGTTGAGGGACACAAGAGTTAATAGTCCCACATTAAGTTGGGGGTGATACAGAGCTATATAAGCAAATTATTTAATTCTAAATAATAGAAGTATTTTTTGGAGCAAAATAGTGAGACTAATGATAGAAAACTCTATAACTAAGGGTGCTTAGGGTGAAGTAGCACTGAAATGAATAAACTACTTAAAAGTATTCAAATCATATAATTTTTTAAAGGCAAATTAAATAATACCTATATATTTGAGCCATAGAATATTACATATCCAATTATGAATACCAGTAATTGAGTTCTTTGTACATAAATAATATAGATTTAGCTATTATGCATAAATATCTAATTTAATTACTTTTAGAGAAATACTTTATAACTCCTAAGTTACCTTAAATTTTAAATTTAATTAAACTTTTTATATGAGCTAAAATTCCAAATAATTTATTTTACCTACGGCAAATGATGTCACATAGAAATTTTAATTGAATTTAAAGTGTAGAATTATTTATTGGAATGTACAATATTACTCAAATTGTATTTTCATTTATGCATAATATGAAATAAATTTTAAAATTAAGAATTATATATGATATGTAATAAAATTGATTTTCTAAGTGAAAAGACAGTCAGATCCGGCCTCAAGTCGTAATTGAACATTTTGATTTTAGGATAAATTTAATTTGAATCGGTTAAAATTTATTTATTTTTGAGTTAATTTTCAATTAAATTGAATCTAATTATTATCTATATTTATTATTTAAATATATATTAAATTATGATGTATATTCAAAAAATATTATATATATACCTTAATTTATTTAAATAAAACATCAGTACTATTTTACTAGGAAAATAACATAATTATACAATAAAAAATTTAATATATTTAATTATATATATATATATATATCAAGTTAATTATAATTTACATTAATTCTATTTCAATTGAATTAACTTTAAGCCATATGAAAATTGAAGTCAATTTCAAACCAAATAAAATACAAACGAGTTTTAATTGAGTTTTGAATTTCCAACTAAATTGCCAACCCTAATTAAGATTTATGTATGAGATAAAATAAAATTGAATTTTAATATTAAAAATTGTAGTAAATGTTAAAAAAATATTAAAAAATTAATGCATATTTTTTAGTTACTGCATAGATATTACTTTCCAAACTGTTACACTGTAGAAACTCCAACACAATAAGGCTTGACAATTGACACATATGCCTGAAATGTTTAGATGCTTGATTAAAGCATGAATTTCCACCAGTTAAGGGCTGTGAAATTTTATTAGAGGGACAAAGTTTTTTCATTATTCTTTGCCCTAAAATCTATAATTCCCCAACACCAATTAAAAATTATAATAATATAAATTCAAACTTAAAATCCCTTAATTCAAAACAAATTCCCTCCCCACTAAGCTATATTTATAAAAATATATATATTCTACTTAAGTATGAATTATCTTACAATCATTCATCGAACTTAACACAATTAATATTACATATTATAATCTATATTCGTTTTCATAAAATATTAATTTAAATAAAATTATATTAAAAAATGAGAACATAAATATAATATTTTAAAAAAAAATTATAATATTAATAATTAGATATGCCTAATAAAAAAAAAAAAAACTCTACTTACTCGGTGCTTATCCGACCACCCAATAACATTGGGGTTTCTCTAGCATGCCAGACTACTTTAATACACATCAGGCAGTTATAGCAACGAAAATATCACCAATGTTAAACCATGAAAAATACCAAAGGTGTGGGAAAACGGCTTATAACGATGCAATAACAATCAATAATTTTCATGATAAAGAGATTTTTAACGACACAAATATTTATTAAACGACAAAGATCATAAAAGCAACACCAGTGATGATGTTCCGAGTCATTCCACACGGCATTATCGATGAGCTTTTATGATCCTGAATTTAGAGGAATTAGTTCACCTGATTCTGCTGTCAGCGCCTTATAAGCACGTTGGATTCTTCGAGTTATGGCACCCACTTTTCCATCTCCAATAACTCGTCCATCAATCATAACAACCTATTGAATTAAATCCAGAAGTAAATGAATAAGCTACACTAAGTTGAGGGGACAATAGATTAATCCGCAAAGATTAGAATGAATGATTATGGTTATTTGGATGAAGCTCACTGGTGTAAGTTCGCCCATAGTTCCAGTGGTCCAAACCTGTATGAGAGAAAACTTCAGATCACAGGGAAAATACTGGCAGAATTGTTCGTGTTAAAAAGAATGAGATGCTATGATTTTGAATGCGCAATCATCTTGCGAACTGAATAAGTTTAATAAGAGAAAGAAACCTTGAGAAGATCAAGCAACATGCCATAAAATTCATGCAAAAGAATTATCATCAAGTCAAAATGAAGAGGGTTCAACTTTAAAGACAACGAGAACAATCTCATTTGCCATGATTGCAATGGATCAAGAGCTCAGAGGAATAATCTACATATTTATAGTCAACAAGTAACAATTAGCCCTGGGGGGTGATATTAGCTAACACATCCATCCACCATCAGGTAGAGTGTGACCAAGGTAAACAGAATAAGGTTTGTGATGGAGGTGCATTTCAGCAACAAAAACAATATAGCATAGCCAACCTCATCGGCAGCATGAAACTCAGATAAACTGATGCGTCGTTCATGTAGAATCAAGTTCTCTTTTATGACAAGATCAATGACCTATATAACCAGTGAAACAATTTTAGAGCATTACATAAGCATCTAAAGACAGTGTCATTATTACATAAATGACTCTATATAGATCAATGTTGTCTACCATACAAATCCAGCAATTCAAGGAGATATATCATAATCGGATAATTAACAAACTTGCATGCACTCCCATTTGGAAATAAGGAATGATGTAATTGAGGAACTATCTATAAGAGTTACAACATTTAAATAAGTCAAACAACAACAATAACATAACCTTAATCCCAAGATAATTGTGGTTGCTTCATGTATTTCTCTTCTTCATTCAACACTTAATTTAAAGTCATATTTAATGATCATATATCAAGTCATTCTTTCTTCCCTACCTCTCTTGAATATCAGGACATGGATCCTAAACTATGCATAGGGACCACTATAGGTCAACCATGAACATGACTAAATTAACTTAAATGTTATTCCCTTTTCTCCACAGGTGTCAAGTCTATTCTCTCTCTGATACAATTACTTCTAATATTGTTTAGTTTAGTGTGAACCTCATCTATCTCAACATCTACATCTACAATACACAATCTTAGAATATTATATTAACTGCCAAGCATTAGCTTTCATATATCATAACTATTTGGATAACAATCTTATTCAACTTTCACATTATGAACAAAGAAAAAAGTTAGAGAAACAAACTATAACTGTTAATCATTAATCACAAACAATTTCACTTAGTAGTAACTGATAAAATGGGAATGATGCTTTTCCTCAGGATTGCAAATTCAACAACAAATCAAACTGAGAATGGTTACCTAATTGCATGTAATCTTTGCCAGGAAAATAGAATTAATAGAAAAGAGATGCACAAGAGGATCAGTAGAATTTAATATTGTCCAACGGATCAACACCGATAGAGATGCAATACTAATATGCATTTTACTTTAGTTTTTACTAAAAGTTTTTATTAAAAAGATATTTTTAATATTTTTCCTATAACTCTGACATCATATAAAAAAAGTTTATTTTAATATATGAGATTTAATCTTTTTTACCTCCTTGGGTAACAGCCAACGCAAAATTTGTAGCAACCTCTTGTTCGTGTATGTATTCAACCATGGCAGTCTCCTCACATGTCAGCCTCATTCAACTCTAAATACGTAATGAAAGTAACACATCAAAATTTCATCGCCGTTCGTCGAACATTTCCCTCAATTGTCACTTTTGGCCGATTTCTTTTTATCTCTCTCAATACTGTTTATCTAGGTATAATCCATCCTAATTCTGCTGATTAGAAGCTCTACAACTCTCAAGAGGGACGTCAAAAACCTTCACCTTATTCAGGTGGCTTAGCCATCTTTGATGCTACTGGCAACCTTCCCTATGATTGCTACGACTACTCCTTCTGCTGGAGTTCACATTCCATGAGTTTGACCACTCTATCCATCACTTCAATTATAAAGCCATCCAAACCTTGACGAAGGCTGGGGTAGACTTCCGACGGTGCACTAAAAATTACTCTCTAGACTCAACTTGTCAGTCACTCTCCCTTGTTGCACCATGATGTGAGTACATTCTAAGGGGATAGAAGTTGTGGGATGTATCTGCACACTTCCTACTAGAGCTCTAGACGACAGAATGAGGAAGATCCAAGTATGTCGCCCATTTCATTAACGGTTTCCAATTGTAAGCTGGCCTCGCTATCGTAGACAGCTTGGCAAGGAGCAACAAAACAAGTTCCTGGCACCTATATAATCATCACAGCTAGCAACAAGAGATAAAAACATAGATCTCCACTCTGTTGGAGTTGCAAGTCTATTAAATTGCGCAACCGCAATATAATTGCATGAGATGGGTTAGGTTCTTGTCACATTTTTTATAGCGTGAACCAGAAACTATATGGTGACCAATAGCTAACTTATTAATCCTTCACATTGACAATGAGAAGAGTGTTGCAAGGAGCAAAGGTAGCCTCTTCTTCGTAGGAGGCAGTCTGGTCCTAGGATCAAGCCGCAGCATGGTTAGCAGCCTTGATCCTAGTTTGTAACACTTCCAGAATGTCATCCAATCATGGGAATTGGTGAAGGGCCTTAGTTTCCTACAAAGGATATTATCTTCTTACAGGGCAATCACAGGCAAACTGGAGGCAGTAAAATGAAATAAATGCACAAAACAAAAAAAGGATACGAGATTTTACGTGCAAACTATGTCAGTAATGAGAAACTACATTTACCTAGAAAGCAAGAGAATTCACTATTTTAGAGTGATTATAAGAGTTCATAGTGCAAGAACCTAATAACTCAAGAAGTGACCCTTAAGAGCTTCAAAGTATATTTATAGAACTAGAATTACAACTAACTTAACTTGATCTACGCACCACTTCTGAGCTGATAATTGCATTGTTGGTAGATTGTGGGAGGCTAATTACCACATGGTGACTTTCAGCTATAGGTGTGCAATTAGTTAGGGTAAGTGGGCGGAGTCTCCAGTTGTTCAATGGATGTTGAATAGCTTTTTGGTTCATGTTTCTTCATGTGTATGATAATTTAATAATTTGACTAACCACAAGAGCAGATATTCGAGGATAATAATTTTTGAAAATTTTGTGCTTATGAACGATCAGAGAACATGAACTACCAAGTCCATGATTGAGAAAGACTCGTTGTGATCAAGTAGTTTCTTCTAAGGAGCTAGTCTTTAAGTCAAAAGTTCTCTAATAAGGCCAAAGAAGCACTATAGCTCCTAACACATGTACGACTTATATTTAGGTATAAATTTCACTGTGAACAGTAATGCCACTGCTTTTATTTGAGATATTGTTTTTTTTGATAAAATATTTTGAGAAATTTTTACTGGACATTAATAGTATTTAAACAAGAATAGAACTTTAGGAAGAAGCTTCTGAGATTTACTCTCAGATATCCAACTTTAAATTTCACAAAAGCATGAGACAACATAAGTAATGAAACATACAGTTGCTCGAGTTATTCCTGGAAGGCAATAATCAGCATGAGGAGTCAACACAAAACCTTTCTTGACCATGAACTGCAGACAAATTGTTCACAATATTAAGCTTATCCTACAGTTATGGAGAACTACAATGGAAATTGCCTCACAATGTTGGTAGCATTAGTTTCTGACACAAAACCATCTTTATCTAGCATGATTGCATCATCTGCATTGGCTAGGTTGCCTTCTATCTGCAATATATGATATAGTAAAAACAAACTAAAACAGAACCAAGTCAAGAAAAAAAGTAATACATTCAAATGTATAGAAAAGTTGGTTTTTCAAAACAAACCTTTGCTAGAATATTGTTGATAAGATTGTTATGGTGAATCTTTGAATCTATACTCTGCGATTGGGTATAAGACATGATAAAAGAAAAAAACATGTTTAGAACAATGTAGGAATTTGAAAATAAAATTTTGCATTAAGGCAAAAGGTGATCATCATTTATGCCAATAAAATTTTTGCCAACTAACATCTACACCACCAAAGCAGATTGACACTAGGTTAGTTACTATTTCCAGGAGAAACAGATTGATTTTTTCCATCTCAAGGCGGATTCTATGAATTACAATAACATTATGTTGTGCAAAATTTAGGATGCCCTACTCAATGTTTATATTGAAAGTTAATGAGTCACCAAGTTAGTTGGTCATTAGTGTTAAATGTTGGACAAGTTTCATGAAGCTTCAAATGTAGCAGAAGATGCATGAGCAAATGAAGGGCTAGTGTCATGGTAATCTATAATCTATTCCGAACTATTGTTCTTCATTTTTCAAATCTTCTAATTTAACATCAAAGGATCTAATACTCTTCCAAATTGCAAGTAGTAGTTGATATAACAGTAGGAAAAGTCTAGTAAATGTGCTTAAAAGGTTTAATAAGTGAAATAGATAGTTCCTTACATTTGGGGAGTTACGGCGGGTGGTGGCAGTCACCAATTTTATACCCCCTGAATTGTCATAGACTGGAGGCTTCCATTCAGCAAGCACTACATTGCCCAATCGATGTAAAAACAAAAAATCAGGAAATGCAGTTTTTTAACAACAATCATCTTGGCTCACATATGTATACGATCAATTTTGTGACGCCCATGGCCGAAAAGGGCTGGGAGTGATCACCGGATGATGTCTTAAGAGGAAGAAATCGCTGAGGCAAAATACGGCTCCTGGCAAGCTTCTAGACCGAACAATAAGCGGTGAGAGGGGAACAAGAATGAACCGTCCCACATCGAAAGGGGGGAAGATCCTAAGTTGTATAAGTAAATAACATGACCTCAAATAGTAGATGCGCCTTTTAAGGCAAAATCGTAAAGCTAATGATGGGAAACTCTACAGTTAAGTGTGCTTGAGCTGGAGTAGTACTGAGATAAGTAATCTCCTGGGAAGTACTCAAATCGTGCAGTTCCTTAAAACCAAAGCAGACAATACCTCTACACTGGGATCACAGGATGTTACAAATTTCAACAACAATACTCTAGACTCACATGAATGGAAGGCTAGTCTACTTGATTCTAGGTGCAAAGGAAATTTTTAAGATGAATTTTGTAGGTGTGATATCCCGTGATGGATGCACCTTTAGATAAGTCCCACATTGGCAAAGCACGAAAGAGATGTTGGGTATATATGAAAAGACACTGATACCTTCGTAAACACATTCTGAAGTAAAACCGTGAGGCTAATGATGAGAAACTTCATAATTTAGCTTGCTTGGGCTAAAATAATATTGAGATAAGTGGCCTTCCCAGAAAGTTTCTCAATTACGTAGTTTCTCAAAAGTCAAAGCAGATAATATCTACGATGGGTTGAATTGTTACATATGGTATCAGAGCTACTTTGCGTAACCTCTTGGACGATAAAGGGGCAAACCTCAGCAAGGGTGTTGAGTCCCGAAAGGAGGTGTATATGATATCTCGTAGGGATGCACCTTTATGCAAATCTCACATCGGCAAAATACGAGAGAGATGCTAGGTATATATGAAGAAACATGCATATTTTCGTATATGTATTTTGAGGCAAAATCGTGAAGCTAATGACGAGAAATTTCATAGTTAAGCGTGCTTAGTATAGAGTAGTATTAGGATAAGTAACCTTCCCGAGAAGTTACTCAATTACGTAGTTTCTTAAAAGTCAAAGCAGACAATATTTACGATAGGCTGGGCTGTTACAACAGGCCTAGAATCTCATTAAGCGAACTTACTAAACATGTCTCACCATGTTGCATAAGAGGTTCAAAAGATCACAACACTTGAAATTGAGAAAAACAGTCAAGCGACAGTTTGACCACTGCACATACCAATTAAAGTGCACCCGTATTGATTAAATGCTGGACTCATACCAGAAGTAACCTGAAAGGTAAAAGCATGAGTGGTATTAACTTGTTTTAGATAGTTAGCAAATATATTACAAATATTAAATGCTATAAATAAACTTTAGAAATTAATCTTAAATCTACATTTTGATAAAAGATGAAGCTTTACAATAAATTTCATAGATAATGACCTTTTTACCACGTGTTAAAGTAAGCCTGACATGAGCATTATCAAACATTCCATTTGAAATCAGAGTCTTGAAGATTGCTTCCTTGATCTGAAATATTGTCTGAAAAGTTAAGTTCACAAATAAAATTGCCAAACAAAACAAATAAAATTAGGTAGAAAAAGTTGTTCAAGTAGTCTTTATATATTAACAAGTACCAGGCATCTAGTGGAAGTTTCGGTTTCAGGACTATGAACCTTTGTTGAAAGATTACAACAAAATGAAACTCAAAACAAGCATAAATGGCGCAGGTATTGACCTCTTCACAACTTGGAACATTGATGAAGGCTAAAGCTTTAGCCGAATCAAACAATCTACATCAAAAATAAATTTTGTTGCCATTAAAATAAGAATCAAGCTATGACTCCTCGAACAAAATAGGTTAATTAGTCTTTCATAGGAACAATAAACATGAGTTGATCACCTATCTAGATGCTCATTTAGCTTAAATATCTTCCTGCTGTATATACGAAGCCCCTCCCATACAGCATCACCTCCTTGTACAACTGAATCAAACACTGAGACCTTCAAAAGAAACAAGGACAGAGAATGAATACGGTTGCTTCAGTATAATATGTGTGAAAATGATTTAGTATAAAAACCTTTGCATCTCCTCGTGGCACAAGTTCGTCGCCTACCCAAACAAGTATTTTCTCATTTGCAGGGACTGGTAGACTTAGAGTTGGTAAAGAGGATTGCAAAGAAGATGGTGTTTGTTTCACATGGCGCCTAAGAAATTTGTAGAACGGCAAACTTTGTTCTAGCAAATCATATAGAGCTGGAGGAAATGTCTAAAACAAATAGAATGAGTGGAGAAACTGAAACTAAAATAATTAAAATGAAATATTTATGGGAGACCGGATTTTATCTTACAGGAAAACCAAATAGTTCGCCTACTTTAATAAATTGTGTAAGAATGTAACAAGAAAACTAGTTTCTATACAAAGAGTGTATCATCATCAAATTGTTGATTTTAAAGACTTCAATAAGCTTGGAGATTATTATTATTTTTTCAACATCAAAAAATAAATTTAACAAGGCTCTATAACATGTTACTATTGTTGACAACAGTAACAAACTACATAAAGCAAATAATTCATACATTTCACAACTTACAAAAGAGAAACAAGCATTGCGAAAAAAGAAGAGCTACAGGCAACAAAAGTGAAACCCCATGCATAACGAGACAGATAATGGAGTAAAAAAATATTCATAAGCATACAATCTCAGTAGAATTAATGATCTTTGCCAATAAGTTGAATGAATCAGCATCTAAACGGCATGCTAACGATGAATGAGGTCCTGCATATTAATGGCAGATGCAATAGGCCATAAAATGTTCACGAACAGAAACATAAAAGAGCAGTCCATACACAAGAAATTATACCACAGGATATGCCTTCAATGATTTAAAACCAGTTGATTTGTGTACGCCACCATACCACCATGGGGCCCAAATTCCATCAACTGGTTTTGGACCAGGTTCCCATCTGCGTTGATTTGTTATATCATGAGTACAAGCAAAATGCTCAACAAAATTAGAGATGCAACAAAAATGAATGTATCTATCGGATTCCTTTGATCAATCATATGAACATAAATATTACCACAAACATATGTCTGCTAATTCTGGATGCACTAGATCTGTATTAAAAACATGTAAGGTCCTTGTAATTGAGGTTGGAATTGTGTTCTAGAAGAGTATTAATATCTGCGTACGTTTATCATATCAGAAGGCCGGTGGTCCATTCCATCTGAGAAGTCTCTGGTTTATGTTACAAGAAGAGACATGAATGAATTCAGCACTTAAAGTCTTTAAAATTTTCCTGCCTCGCGTTTAAAAGTGACGGAACACAAATTTATTTGTAACTTCTCAAAATTGAAAGGCTGAAAACATAGAAAGCACAAGAACACTGTTTAGATTAACACATTCTGCAATTCATTATGTTCACCCAAGCAATTATCTCCCATCTTTCTTTGCTTTCTTTCTATTTAAGAATAGTAGACACAACATCACCACATGTTAAGTGGTGTATTAGTTAGACCATATCAACATTGACTAGTCATTATACAACAACCAGGTTATCATCAGCATTACCTTAGGTTGCAACATTAAAACAAAATGCAGAACGTCATATTTGAGACAGGAAGCCAAAATATAGAATAGTAAACATCAATTTCCTTATCTTTGCTGCTTGATGGTGACAATCTTTCTTGTTGTACTAGGTCAAAGAAATTCGCCTTCAGATAAATGAAAATTACAAATGTATAACAATGCAAATGCACCAAAAAATTCTGCAAGTGTCACTTAGCCTACTTGTAGTGGCCCATTGTCCCATGTTTTCTCTTTTACTGGACTGAGTCATTGCTTCTTCCCAACTTACTGAATAGTCTAACCTTGCCTGAAGGATTCCTATTTTTCCATTCCTAATTTGATGAAATTTCAGTAGCATATAACAAGATATGGCTGAAAATCAGAAGTTTGAACTCCCATCGGTAACAATTAATAGAATCAGTCTCTTCTTTGAACAACATAAAGCAAACATATGAACAGCATGTTTTGTGATCAGACAATCTTGACCAGTTTCGCTACAGAAGTAGCATAAAAACTACCAAAGTTACACTAACAGACTAAATGCCCAATACAAATCAAATTAGCTCAATATGAATAGTGATAATAGTAATTGAGGCAATGGTTCTTGGTCAACCATGATCAACCAGACCCATGCTTATCTGATGTATACTTTTAGCTGAGCTAATAATGCATAGCTTAACCAAGAAACAGAGCTATTCCGAGCAAATTAAAAGGAAAATACCCAAATATGCAAGTTCTTAATAAAAAGAAAGAACCAGCTTTCAATATATGACTAATAATCTGCTCATTGTTAATTGTTGCAAGTTGTCTTCTTTCACCCTTTGATCCAGGGATCAAAACAAGGGCATCCAACAGAATTCCTGAGACCCTTCTTGTGGTGTATAATAATCCAAAGTTTGATGCCTTGACGTCAATACCTCGATAAAAGACACCTTGAGAATTGACAAGAGGATGTCGACCCCACCAAAGATCTACTAATTCCCTGTTTGGAAAACAAGGAGCCCGACGATAATGACTTGACATCAACATCCATAAAGAAGTCGCACGTCACAACATCGACACCCCAACATGAGGTGCGATGTCATGATATTGATATCCTAGGTTAGGGACACTGATCCCCGAGGTTGAGGTTAGCTCCAAACCTACACAATTCCAGTCAAAGAGATTGATACTTTGACATAGAACAACGACTTGGCTCCTCGACATCGAGTCAGAAGAACAAGCCACGATACTGAAACTAGTTTGGGAAGAGTGCATGATGCATCATTCACTTGGGTTGAAAGCGAACTAGAGAACTAAACAGGTTGAAGCCAAGTTCAAGAAAATAATCAAGGTCCACCATGAGGTCCCTAAACGTCGATTCAGAATGAGATTACAAAGCCAACAAAGACATACAACCCTAGTCAACTGGCGCTTCCATTGTAAACATGGGAAACAACTGGGCGTTGCCCATGACCACACCGAAAAACATCCATTAATTAGAATAGAAAGTAGGTTTGTGTGTTAATTTAGGTAACTTGAGGAAAGAGTAAAACGAGAATCCTAAAGGGTAGCATGGTAGAAAATACCAACCTCTTTTTATACTCCTATAAAAGAAGAGAGATTGCAAATTGAAACGAGAGAGAGATCGTGCGTGTAATAGAGAAAATTAAGAAAATAAGAGAAACTCTGTCCAATCATCCTCTTTGCTTCTCTTGCCTCTCTGTTACTCTTCCCTTCTCCAATGTGAGTCATTGAGTGGGGAGGGAAAGAGACCAAAAAAACAATTTGGGTTGGAGAGGAAACTTCAAGCCAAAACTCCAATTGATGGAAGCATAAAACAATTCTAGATCGCCCATACAAATATGTTTAGCTTTTAGTTCACATGCTTCATTCATACATAGATACTTCCTGTCATGAAAGAGCCCGAAAAAAAAATATGTAAAGTAGACAATGAGTTTATATAATATATAGCCTTAAAGTCCAAACCATGGAAAATTCAATATGAGGAAGGAAAGTCCATGTCTCTCTATAACATGATGGCCTAACCTCTAACAAAGTATTATCGCTATTATTGTATCATTATAATTTTATGTATGTTCACAACAAAAGCAGCTTTCACATACATGAATCACCTAATATTTTAAAGGTTAGCAAATCGACATAATTAGAAATAATCTTTTAAATAAAACGTATTCTTTTAACATACTCCAGCATCGATGCTTGAAAAGGAATGCCCAAGTCATGACAAAGACTGCGCAGAGTACCCTGCACAAGAACAATTTTCAATGCTTACTTTTATTTGGCTAGGAAGAATAAAGTAAAATTAATTGAAACAATTTACAGTTTTCAACACACTGATACCCCAAACTTTGATACCTAATCAGAATGAAACAAATATTTGTAATATGATGTTGCAACTTTTCAATTTGATCAGGTATATCAAAAAGGTAACCAAAAAAAGGGTAATAGAAAAGCTACGCATTGCAAATAAACTTTTAGAGAATGCAGCTTATCTCTACCACAAAATTTAAGATGGATAACTCAGGTTTAGTAACTAGCCTTAGTAATAATAGTTATTTAACACACAAAAACATGACCCACATACAATCTTAAATAGCATCTAATTTTCCCTATAATACATCTTCTGCTACAATTTAATTTCATATATTCCATCAACTACTGCTTATTTCACTATTTGTTTCTAGAGAAATTGCATTTTATCATCTATGATAATAAGTTAACAGGCAAATTTAGTATGACAAAAATACTAGTGAACTATTTAGATAGAGAAACATACGACCATTTAATTTGAGGAAAACTTGATTTTTTTTTGAAACATGAAAACTTGAATTTAAGATAACAATTCCTTGCAATAACCGATAGCTTGGGGATCTTAGCATTAACTAAAATACAATCTGGTAGCATTAACAGCAGTTTGATAAACGCATAACATTACAATCTTGAAGGACTTCAGGTACACTATCATGTTCACTGCATTTTCCTTTCAGTTTTATGAAATATAATAAGGCTTACAACATTGCGGAAGTTTACCTTCATTTTTCCGTTGATTCAATAGCAACAAAGCCTTAATCCTAAACTTTGGCTTACATGGATTTCCTTCAATTAATAGCGTATCTAACAAAAAAGCATCCGCTCTAGGAGTACAATCTACCGCAAACATGAAACTTCATATATCATATCTAATAAAGCTAAAGCAAAAACGAAAAGCATAATGCACAATAATCCATAAAAAATAATGATGGTATGCAAAATAGCCGCATATATTAGTGAGATGCTACACAATTAACTAAAAACATGATAAATTTAGATTGGATTGTACAGATTAGTGACCTCAGGGTCTTTTTGTAGATCTTCAGCATCTATAACAGGGGGAGGGTTCCCAACATCACATAGTTCATTATAGATGGAGACGAGGCCATCCAATCCCAGCTCAGTGAAGGATGTTGACGCAACTTTGTCAAAGGATGGCTAATAATATGAAGCCATCGATTAGCAAATAAACAAATACAGACTAGTGAAAGTAAATTTGAAGACATCTTAGCTCAACAACAAAACCTTTAATTCAATAAAAAACCTAGAAAACTAAAATTGCTAATGATAACTATAAAGATAAATGTCAAACTTTTGATGAAGACCAGCCTTTGTCTATATATTGTTATGGAGTGCAAGTCTGAGTACAAAAGTTACAATTAATCCTCAGCAAGGAAAGCACAAAAGTCTAGCGGGAGGGACATACTCCCACCCCATCAAATGTCATCCTGAATTGCCTTCTCAGTTAGTTAGCCACACAATGTACTTACCAAAAACCATAAAAGCAAGCAAAACCTTAAAGCACATGTGTCTGAATAAGATGGCTAATCCTTTCAAAACAAAGTGGTTAATTAGTCGAAATGTTATCAAAGAAATTTTAACAGAATCCATTTTTACCTGTACTTGTTTGGTGATAGTAACTATTTCCATATCACATTATTAAAATGACGATTACTGAGTTAAGGTAAAGGAACATCCTTTCAGCCTCAAGCATTATTAACAGTTATTGTTGTGGAGCAAAAGAAAATGATTATTATGCTGTTATCACAAAATATTGCTCTGAATTGCATTTTTTTAAGTTAAGTTTTTTTTAACAATTAGCATCACCTTAAAGAATGTTCAGATTGGACCAGGCCACTTCAATTTTCCACTAAGAAAAACCCAAAAAATAGAGATATCATATGTTATAAACAAATTAAAACAATAAGGAAAACTTCATATACGTGCTAAAGGTGCTCAAATTAACAATCAAAGTGCACCACACAGGTGCTTTGACAAACAAAAAGTTGGCAGTAATTGTAAGCAGTGCATTAATTAACTTACAGTATTGTGCAGTAACACAACTAAAAAGCAATGATGAATGTACCAAAATGTTAAGGGGGTTCCTAATCAGTATGAAGTGCTTCCCTCTCTTCATCAAATCATTTGTTAAGTTGGGAAGGCGTTGCTTTGCTATATGCTGTAGAAAAAACAGATGAGACAAGATAAGAACTTCCATGTATTTTACAACAAAGTTCAAACATCCTAAATCTCTACGTCATGAGGTATCAACTAAAAAGTAACTACCTTGCAGTAACGATATTTTTTTTCGCCTGGACCAAATATCACATCCTTGATAACTTTGTTGCCATCAGAATCCTGGTAATACATAAATTAGATACTAAACCATCAAAAAGATTGATCTGTACCCAAAGATAAACTTAAATATTGGCATTGGGAAAAGTCAATGATGAAGAATGATGCAATATTCTTCTAGCCTAGAAGGAAAAGAGCTTGCCTGAATACCAAGGGTCTCAAGTTTAAACCATACCGCCACAATTTCTAAGTTAGGTGAGAGAAATTGTGGTGATCCAAAAAAAAGTATGCTGAAGTAAGAAAAGGCCCTCTATAATGCAATGTAAACAAGGAATGACCAAGAAAAAAGATTTATCAAGCCCGTTGTAATTAATATCATGTATTAGGTCAGTTAAGGACTAATACTGTTATATCATGTGTTAGGTCGGTTAAGGACTAATACTGTTATGAAGATGATGAACCAATAATCCAAAACGGTTCTTATAGCTCTTTTCTGTTGAAAGCGAGCACTAGGCAACAATATGGCTTGCCTCTATATCATCAACCTACAAGTCAATCTGGATCTTATTGCCAAAGGTTGAATAGATCTTTGTGTCTCATAACAAAGATATAGTAGCTTAAAAATTGATATATTTTAAAAAGAAATTGATAACTTAGTTCTCACATGTCAAAAGTTATACAGTTACTTTACCATTTTAGAAAGAAGCTCATCACGATATGGTCTTTCAAAACCAGTGATGATTAGAAAATTTGCATAAAGTGGTTCATCAAGCACGTCCATGTCATCCCGCTAAAATAGCACAAATAAAGCATGCGTTAGTATGGCATAATAAATACACACTCTGTAGCAGAATGTAACTACAAACCATTATTCTACATTGAAAGCAAGCACTAGATAAGACGAGATTAAACATTAACAGGAAACAAATATGCGATTCCTCCAAAAACTAGACAAGAATGAGAATATGATTGAAAGCAATGGAAAGATTGAGCAAGAGCGCAAAAGGTGAGAAGATAATTAAAATGACGCGGAGAATGAAAAATAAACATCAGCCTAAAAACCAGGTATTCCCTTGACCCTCCCATTTAAAGTAGACCAAGTTCTCCAATTGCCTGCTGAACAGAACTAGAACTAGCATTCTAGTTAGTAGCCATTTTCTGTCACAGGTTACCGTGGTAAGCGACTAGGAATGTGAAAAAGGTAAAATTGCAGGGAAATGCAGTAAGGAGCTTAAGAGTTAGAAACCCAACAACTAACCAAACTAAAGCTTGGGAATCTACACCAACATAATTATGCTTAAGAGTTAGAAAATATGCAGATGTTCAAGTTTAAATTGCTTGGAAAACCTTCAGTTGACTAATCAAATACTAGAATAATCTTACAACCACTGATCAAGTCCAGCAACTAAATATTTTTTTTATTTTTTTCTTTATATCAAAATTTTTCAAATTTCTAGTATGTATTTGATTTATTTCAATTTTGAAATTTTTCATAAATTCTATGTTGCTTAAAATTATGTTGATACATATATATGTATGAATCTATTAAAAACATTAGCGATGAACCAAGTTTCTCATATCAAAGTATCACATTCCTTGTAACACAACAAGAAACTATTAGGAGTGCACTCCCACATTAGTAATGAACAAGTTGTGGCACCTAATATAGTACAAGCAATGACCCTAACCCACTAGCTAAGGTGATGAGGGACAACAGGCTTTAATACTGAAACTAATGTGGGACATCGTGCTCTGATACCAAAACTGATGTGAGACAATGAAAATGAGGTGTCTATGGCTTAGAGGATGAGGAAAAATGGGGTAAAATGGTGGGACAATGCGCTTTGATACCAAAACTAATGCAGGATATCGTATTCTAGTACCAAAATTGATACGAGACAACGAAGATGAGGTGGCTAAGGTTTAGAGGATGGAGAAAATAAGGAAAAATAGTGGATTAAGTAGGGTTTCTAAGATTCTTACCTAAAGTTCTCTACCCTTCCTTTTCGGGATATCGAACCTTTCGGAATCCCAAGACTAACATATTCCAAGATTGCATTCAAAGCAAAAAGTTCTTCAATATGTACAAACTCTAGCATATTTATAGGTAAATAAATTAAAATAAAAATAAGATAAATACTAGATAATGATGACTCTAGATAATTATCCAAAAGAAATAATTACAACTAATTTAAATGAATTAGATTTATTATTTTAAATAATATTACCTAATATGACTAAATCATTTTAGATAAACCTACCTAAGTTAAATTTGAAATAAACTTCCTAAAATAAGACAAAATAAATATAAATCACATTAATCTCTATCCACCCGTAGAATCTCAAATCATGATATAATCCAGACCGTCTATCATCTTGACATCCCCATTATTAGGTTCATTCACTTGTGTATTGGACCCAACTTAATCCTCTGAGTATTTCTCTTTTAACACATGGTATTCAAGCTAATAGTTCGGCTAGGATCAAGTGGTTCATGTAGGTGAACTTATGGGTTCCCAGCCTTACCATGGTTGAGAAAAAATACAAAAGCAAGTGACACATTGTAGCTCCAAATGGTTGAGTGAGCCCTTGATGAGCATGCACACTAGATAGATAAAAATATTCTGTGGATGGGGAAAGACCAATGTAACTAGCTTCTCATATGAAAGGAAGATTGTTGAAAGCACACACAAAGAATTATCCCGCATTAGTAGTCACATAGTTAATGCATTGTTACAGTGGGTCCTGATTCCCAAACAAAGGGTCGAAAATCACATAGTTAATGCATTGTTAGCTTTGTCCTGTTTTGCATTTGAGGTCCTCAGTCGGACCATCACCTTAGTGCGATGCCCTAGCAAAAGCTATGCCTTAAGCCATACCACCATAGTATTCCGAGGTTCCAACAACAAGGAACCATTGGAGAAGTTTGAGCCTTACCTTACCCTACCTATGCCCCTCCATTGCCCGCTCTGTCAATGTCCCATGCTCAACTTGCATCAAGCCTCAAAGAAAGTTTTTATCTAGAAGGCAAGAGATAACAGGAAATTTAATACCCAACTAACTTTACTCATGCAGGTGCCAGTAATTATTCACTTTCACTTTGGTGGTATTGACAATGACAGTTCCATGTAAGTTCAAGTATCCCAACATTATGATCTACGAAGAAAGTTCAAATCCGACGGAACATATTCAATGCTTCCGAAACTCCTTACTAACTAGCGAGCTACTTTCAAGCATATACATCTATAGGTTGTTCGCCACTACATTGACAAGTATGGTGCTAGGATGTCTCAACAAGCTCCCACAAGATTTCATTCAAAGCTTTAACAAATTAATAAGAGAATTCTCAATCAGGTATTGTACTTCCAAATCTTTGTCTCAAATAGTTTGTCCCTTTACAAAATAAGACAAGGGCCAAACATAACACTTCTCTCGAATAAATATCAAGGCCAAAAATATCATCAAAGATCATTCTACGAAGGCCTTCTTAAACGAGCTCTATCAAGGCGAGTTGTAAGCTTCGTTTGTTGAATACTTGCCCAAAACTTTGACAAAAGCTAGAGATGGAGTAGGGAAAAAGGTTGATCCCCAAGAGTCCATAGTTAGACATCTATTTTCCAAAAAGGGAAAGCGACAGAAACCCTGAAGAAAGAAGTTGCACTTCACCAACCCCTTCCCTCCATTTGCCTGCTACCACTTGTACCACTATTCAGTTTTGCTTTTTCATTCCCCTAATACATGAAATCTCTCTCAGTAACCATATTCTTGTTTGAAGTGGATTTTAAACCTCCCGAGTACTCGTTCCCCATTAAAAATTGCTTGAGCATTTTCTTTTTCCCGATTTTCATCTCTCTCAAATTTTCATTAGTCGTTTGATCTAGTTGTCGGGCTTTCTTATCAAATAATCCCATTAATAATTCCACACATGCATTATGGGTACAATTAGGTGATTATTCACACAACAAACATGCACAAAAGAGAGACACAAATATCAAGATATGCACATATTTACTCTTAAGCTCATGTATAATCCAACCACATAAAAATCTTGCATTTTCTAAAATTCATTTAATGCATGTCACTCCATATCCCTAGCATATCCATTCTTTGCCAAGTAGGATGGGTGCCACACTTCACCTTCTCTACCTTGCACTGGGACACCTTTCAGAATTGTTTCAGTGGGAAAGTATACATCATGAGACATTGAAAAGCTTTAAACCTCAGTACATCGAATGGTCTAGTCCCACAATTCAACAAAAAAACGACGCAGAAAAAGGGCTAGTTCTGATGAAATGTTTAGGAAAAAGAACTTACAATCCTTAAAAAAAAGTGTCAAAAGTTATTGATCGAGAACCTAAACCATGAAATGGCTCAAAGATGCCCTTACAATCCTTCAAAACCGCCCAGCAAAATATGAGTCGGGACATAACAATAATCATCACAATACGATCAAGTAGCAACAGTGTTCGTGCCTCGAGCTGGGACTTGGCCCTTTTCTTGATGATTCTATCATATGAAAAAATTCTCAAGATGGCAACACAAACTAACGCCTAATGAAACATCAACCCTGTATAAAACTACCAATTCAACAACAGATTCATGGAACAGCATTTTAACATCATTCCAGATCATCAATGACGGAAACGATGACACAAAATCTACGAACAGTAGTTCTAGAACGAAAAAGAAGAAAACGATCTCCTTATTGGCAGATTAGAGCTGATTGGAACAAAAACCTGAGCGAAGGAATACATCAAACTCGTGCTGAGAGACCTCGGAGCAGACCAAGAGTGGATGACCTTCACCTCGGCTACCGCCATTCTT
Source organism: Apostasia shenzhenica (assembly GCA_002786265.1). NCBI lineage: Eukaryota > Viridiplantae > Streptophyta > Magnoliopsida > Asparagales > Orchidaceae > Apostasia > Apostasia shenzhenica. Next base: position 190,796 of record KZ452307.1, on the reverse strand, counting down.
TCTCTCTCTCTCTCTCCCTCCGCGTCAATCCTCAAAAGCCAGCGAGGACATTTTCCCGAATCGGCGGTCGGAGAGGTTACCTGTTTTTTATTTTTTTTCTTTTTCCTTTTTTTTTTTTTGGAGATTTCACTTTGAAATTTACAAAACATTTAAAAATTTTTATTTTTAAATATGAAACAAATTTATTTTGTATTTCAAAGAATTATGTAATTATGAAATAAAATTAATTTTGAAATTAAAATTTGAGTAAATTTTAAAATATTTTTTATTTAATATTACAATTTATATATGATGAGAATTATTATGTTCATTTTTAACTTAAGATAATTTTATTTAACAAATATGTCGATCAAATTTTTTTATTAGATAATATTTTGTACAATAGATAGATGTTTTTTTCACGCTAATTTTTTTTATTTATATTGCATTTCCAAATTTCTAACCAGTATATTAAATTTTTTTTTTTGTTTATAAATATAAAGAAGCGATTGTATATATTTATGATTTGCATTCTGACAAATATTTAAGGCATCTATATATTCTCCAATAATCAAAAAATTCTCAACAATGATTATAGAAATATTAATCAAAATTGAATTCAAACTAACCTTTTTTTTAATGAAATCAAACTAACAATTAATGCAGACAAATATGAAGTTCTGATTTTTACACCAGATAATTACAAAAAAATATAGAATTCAAAATTTTAATTTAAATGGAGGAATGTTCTCATCTGATCAACCAAAATAACTGTCAAGTAAAAATTTCAAATTAAATCATCTTGCAAATTTATTACTTATTATAAAGTGGAATTTCTCTTCAGTTTTATTTGATTGGAGGATTAAATTTTAAAAAATCAAAAAATAAAAAAAAAATTATTTTGATATTGAGAAATTTATAAGATGTGAAATAAAGTAAATTTTAATATTAGAATGTATTAAATATAAAATAAATTTAATTTTTGACATTAAAATTTACATCAAAGCTTAAAAAATGCGTGAAACAAATCAGCAAGCCTTCTTGGAACATGTCCGATTATTTTAAACTTGTTCAATTCCAATTTCACTAAAAAACATGTGGATTCAAAGGCTCTGTTTGTTAATAAGAAAAAAAAAGAAAATTTGGTTAAAATTTTTAGTTATTTTTAAAAAATGTGTATGATGTGAAATAAAGTAAGTTGGTTATATTAAAAATTATGTAGGATATGAAATAAAGTTATTTGATTTATTGAGAATTGTGTTGGATGTGAAATAAAGTGATTGTTTAATATTGGAATTTGTGTGAGATGAGATATAAAATAATTTTTAAAATTTTTTTTAAAATAAATTTAAAATTTTGGCTATAGCTAATTTTAGTCATGATTTTTAGCTCATTGCCAAACAGGACCAAAGTTTTGTAAATTCATGAAATCTTCAAATATTGTTGTTGGAAGGAAAAAAAAAAGCAAATTGAATTTGGGTGACATTTGGTTCATTATTATCTTGGTGTTGCGTTATATAATCTAGATGTCATCTTTTGACTAATAATTTTATAATTTAATTGAAGATTATTTATAAATATCATTAAGCCAAATAATTATTTTTTAGATAATATAACATAATATTAAGATAACATTAAACTAAGGGGGTGTTTGGTTTAGGGGGCGTTTGGTTCAGTGTTATCTCAATGTCAATGTTATTTAGATGTCATGTTATCTAAATATCATTATTATTCATCAATGAATATTTGTTTGGTTCAATGTTATGATATTAGAAAATATCAATGCCATCCAAATTTTTTTTATTTAGTTGGAAGTTATTGACATTATAATGACAAATTGACAGTGTTATCTTGAGATGTCGCCCGATTTGGGGTGACATCTAGATGTCACCATGTAATGGTATTTTTGTAATTAATTATAATATTATTTAAAGATGTCATTAAATCAAACAATTACTTTCTAAAGATAACATAACATAATATTGAGATAACACAGTCAAAATTATCGAAATTCGATAATTTCATATTGTTTTTCAATCAAAACTAATCCGAAAAAGCTATTGAGTTTTACTTTCAGCCGAAACTACCCAACTCATTTTTTCTAAAATTTAAATAATTTATAGAAAATACTGAAGCACCTAATACTAAAATTTTTGAAACTATTAAAATTGATATTTTTATTTTGTGATTGAAATCAAAACTCAAACTGAATTTTAAAATCTTCATTCAAATAATTTAAATTTAATGTGTAATCTACATCTCCATATCCATAATTAAATACCTTGATCTCTTCAACCCTAGTAATACCAAAAACAGCTCACTTGTAGTAATAAATAAATAAATAAATAAATAAATGAACATTCCTAAAACATAATATTTATTGAAAATATTTGCAATGTATTCAGTGTTCAATACATATTTCAGGGTTAATTCAATTTATATGCAAATAGATAAATTTTAAGAGATAAACAGGTAAATAATATAAAGATAATATTGAGCCAAATATTCTCTTAGTGATATGTATGTAAACTCCTTTGTTATGAATGTCATCCTTAAACATGACGGAAAAAAATTCACGGCAGTGAGATATTTGGAAATTCATTTAATTGCTCTGACTCCACAAAATTATCAAAAAAGTTTTAAAAATATTTTATTTTATAATAACAAAAAGTTATATGTTATGAATTCAAGTATAATTTCAAAATATCATGATATTGACTACACAATCAATCTCATTACCAAAAAGTATTGAGTGCATGGACAAAATCGAAGTCCTAAATTATACGCACTTACATAATTTATTTATAATTTATAATTTACGTAAATTGTGTGTAGATAATTTAAATATGACGGTAAAATTGCACATAATTTTATAGTTCACTTATTATGTAAATTGTGTACACGCATATACTGCACATTCATCGAATTTTATTGAATTTTTTGTCGAATGTTAGAATCATGGAACGTAGAATCATGCTTCATTGGCACAACTGTTTATTATTACAAATATGACATTTTAGATACACAAAATATGAAGTTTTTTAAAATTACATAAATACAAGCATTATTACACAGAAGAGAAGAAAAAAAAAAGCATCATGCTTTCGACTATACAAAAGCTGCAAAAAAAAAATATGCAAGCTTAATTAAATCTAAATTTTGGGGCTAAACTGATTTAAGGGGGCTTAATTAAAATCTAATCTTAATTTTTTATGGTAAATCTAGTTTTAGTTTTAACTAAAACCTAAAAATGAGGTCAAAAAGAAATTGGGACTTTAAAAAAAAAATCTAGACTTTTTCAAGCCTAAATCCAAATGCCCCATTTTCAATTCCGATTCCCTTTTTCCTCCACAAGGTATCATCCTCACATACAGCCGCAGAAACAGCCGCCGCGCACGTCTCCCACAACGGAGGAGCAGCAGCCGCGGCGGTGGCGCCGCCGACACGAAAGCTACCGCCTTTGGCCCTGACGAGGCCCTTGAGACCGGCTCGAGCGCCGTACGCCACGAGCAAGAGCGCCACCTCTGCGCGGCCGGCTTCGACGGCGCATCGAAGCGGCGTGTAGCCGGCGTCGTCCACCGCCTCCACCTCGGCGCCTCCCTCTACAAGCTCCTTCACCGCATCCGTCCTCCCCTTGAACGCTGCCACGTGTAGCGCCGTCCACCCGTTCTGATCCCTCTCCCCTGCGCCACCCGCCGCCCTAATTGCCGCAGCCACATTGCTGCAGGCCGCCCGCGCCGCGTGGATCACCACGCCTTCCGGCCGGAGAAGGCCGTACAGCTTCGCGTGCTTCCTCTCCACGGCGAGGTCCAGCGGCGTCTTCTTTTCCCGAGTCAGCGCCAGCCTTGGGTCGAACGCCGATGAGCCGACGAGAAGCTCGGCGGCGCCGAGGTGGCCGCCGGCGGCGGCGTAATGGAGCGGCATCCAGCCCCGCATGTCGGCACGGTCGGGATCGCCGCCACCGGTGGCGAGGCAGAGCCGAAGAGCCGCGATGGAGCCTGCCCCTGCCGCCGCGTGGACCGGCGTGCGGCCTTCGGGATCGACCACGTCGGCCCAGCCGGACTTGTATCCGGACGCGGTGAGGAGAAGAAGGATCAGATCCGTCCGGTTCCCGGCGGCGGCCTCATGGAAGGGGCGGTCAGCGGCGCCGGCGAGGACCAATTCCTCGGCCGATTCGGCGCTTCCCGCCGAGACAGCGAGAGAGATAGCGGACTTCCCGTCGGCGTGTCGGGCGTTGGGGTCCGCACCGGCGGAAAGGAGAGCCGAGACTGCGCCTCCGGAACCGCCGGAAGCTGCTGCGAGGGGGAGGGCGGTGGAGAGCTCGGATGGAGAGCAGGAGGGGATGACGCGGGAGAGGAGAAGGGAGTTTTGAAGGGAGGACGAATCGGGAAGGAGAAGGAGGGAGCGGAGGATGTGTGGGCCGAGGAGGTGGATGGGGAGGGAGGCGTCGCGGAAGAGCGGGACCGCCGGGCGGGAGAAGAACCGGAGGAGGGCGGAGGAGTTGGCACGGCGGAGGGCAGGGGCGAGTGCGCAGGTGACGAGGAGGGAGTCCGACGGCGAGGCAAGGGGCGGTGCCGGCAAGGGGCGGAGGAGGAGGGTGAAGACAGCGGTGGAGAGAGGGGGGATTAGGGCAACGGCGGTTGGGTAGAAGGAGTAGATGGAAGGACTGGTGGTCGTGAGCTGGACGGCGACCGACATCGTGTGGATGAGGCTGGTGATCTTGAAGGTTGCGGTGCACCGCTCCGACGGCCGGAATTGGAGCTGTATCTCCGTCGCGTCCACCTTCACCAGACGATCCATTTTTCAGAGAAGTAGAGTGTGGAAGAGTAATGCTCAGGAGTTCAAAGATTTGGGGCAATACAAGAGATTACATATATACAATAAAAAATTTTTAAAAATTACATAAATATATATATATAAGTTTTTTTATTAGCAATATATATATATTTATATATATATTAATTTCAGTTATAATTTTGGTCACAAGTTGTAAGTAACCATTTCTATTATTTTGACAATTTCAATAAATTTAATTTCAATATTAATACTTACCATAAACTTTATTTTTTATTTAAACATTAAGATTTAATTGAAAGAATTTTACCTTAGAGATATGAATTTTGATCGAAGTATTTATGTTTAATGATAAAATAAATTTATAGTTTTAAAAAGCTACAAAAATTATGAAAAAAAATTAAAACAACTAATTTTATCGGAAATAACTTTAAATTAATATTCTCTTACATAGTACTTTTTAATTACAACAATATAATCAATTATGTTACCCAAATCAAAAGTTAAAAATAAATTTACAGTATTAAAAATTAATTTTATTTCATGTATTATAATATTAATATTTAAAAAATTAATTTTATTTTAAAATCTAGACAAATCATCATATTAAAATTTTAAATATTGAATAATTTCACACACTTCACATTAAAAACTTTTAAATTAAAAAGCATAAATATTTCTGAATATGAATATTTTAATAATATTAATTTCATATTATACATAAATCACATTATTAAATAATTTTATTTTTAAATATAATAAAAAAAATATATGCAAAATTTTTTTCACCCTCCAACTAAAAAATATAGCTATCAAACCAAATAAAAATTATATATATTCAATTATTTCAAATACATTAATTATGCTAAATATTATATATATATATATATATATGGCAAAGTATATTTTTTTTAATCAAATAATTTTTTTTTTAGCAAAAATTTATCATACAGGAAACAATTTAATTATAATTTATATTTTTTATAGTTATATAATATAATATTTGAACGAAATTTCTGAATATCATCTTTTTTTTTTTATTGATCAAGTGGATCTTGGGATTGGTAATTGGTTTGAAATATATATATATATATATATTATATTATATATTATAATGGACTGTATATGCTAGCTTCCTGCATCTAAAGGGTGTAATAATGGATTGAAAATTGAAAATCGATCAAAACATTGAATTTGATTTTAGATCGAATTGAATATTGAGTTGATCTCTAAATTGAGCCGATTACGAGCCAAAAAGTTCAGCTCGGTAATATTTAAGAGCTGATTTTGAGCCGGGGTAGGCTCGGCTCGATCCAGCTTGAAATCGGCTCAAATTAAATACATTTTATATTATATATACATAATAATATATATATATATATTATATATATTATTAAATATATATATATATATATATATATATACATATTATAAACCGAGCCAATCTCGAGTCGAATCGAGTCGAGCTTACTTGGCTTGAGATTGGCTTAAAAAAAATTGAGATTTGATTCATTTTGAGCCGCTCGAAAATGAATCGAAATCGGCTTCAAAGTCGATTGGAACGGACTCGAGCCGGCCTCAACCAGTCGATTGGAATCGACTCGAGCCGGCTCAAAGTCGATTGGAATCGACTCGAGCCGGCTCAAAGTCGATTGGAATCGACTCGAGCCGGCTCAAAGTTGAACCCAATCGAGGTCGAATCGATCAAAATGTAATCAATCCGATTTCGAGCCGGTATTAGCTCGGCTCGAAATCGGATCGGTAACGGCCCTACTTGCATCTTAGACTACTATTTAATAGAGAAGGATACTAATTATAAAATTAGAAAATTAATATAAGTTAAATTTGAGGGAAATATTATACAAATTGTTGACAGACTAGTCAAGATAGTTGAGATTGAATGTTAGTTAATTAGCAAAATATTTATATTGACATAAGAAATTGGTTCTGTGAATTAGCAGCTTATAAGATTTTCTATAAGAATAATAAGTATACAACAAATCTAAAAATAATCCAAAAAAATATTAAATGTAAGAGGATTCGGAGGTGATCCGTTATGTTCTTCTAAGAGCTAAATAAAAATTTTCACAATGAATCAAATATTAGTTAAGATTGATAATGGTTATCCAGCAAATAATATCTAGAAATATAGTTAAAGTAAATATTGATTTGTCAGTCTTCATTTAACAGAATACTACTAGTGGCATCAGGCATTGATAATGTAAGACATCGTCCTCGAAGTGTTGCCTACTAAGCTTCCCTCGATATCAATGTTTGACAACAGGCATGATATTTGTAGCATCATTGACGAAAGTAACCATAGTACTTAAAATACTTTAACTGCTATGTGTATGATCATAATGTAACATTGAATCTATATATAAATAATTCATAAAATTAATATATATTATTGAGATACGTACGTGTTAAGATTGATAAGTAGTTATACTAGAGTACTGTATTATGTTAAAAATAATTATACCATAAATAATGAGTACGATAAAGAAGAGAAATTCATAGAACTAATCGCATATAGTCAATGTCAATGTAACAGTCTAAACCATTATGAATATTGTTAACACGTGGTTCCAGCGTTGCATCCTTGTCGTACACGTGGCGCCCAGCTGGCTTTTAGTCTTCATTTTATTTAACTAATTCATCTATCTGTTCTAATAGATCAGGCCTCGGTCAAACCTCGGACACGAAGGTTCAACCAAGTCTCATCCACGATGAGCCAGGACCATCCTTGGTAACATCGTCCTCGATGTTAATCAGCGGTGCCTGTCATAATCAGCTTGGCCCGACCGCGCTGTTCCCCGTACAAGGATACTTTTTCCAGACCCGCAAACCAAGGATCCGCATGCCCCAGCTATCACGGATCCCCAGAAGTAGTACCAATATTAAAAGTTAGCATCCTCTTTTTGCTGCTTTTGGTCCCTCCGGGGGCCAACAAACGACGCGAACCCAGAGCTTGTTTACCTCTTTTTCTCGAAAAATCAGGATAAAGCCGCATCATCCGCTGTCTACAAATACCTCTGAACAGTCTTCATGCAAAAGGATCGGAGATTAGAGATTACAGATAAAAGATCAGATCAAGAAGATCAACAGGGGCGGCTAGAGCAGCTTCCCTGATTCTCCCATTCTCATTGTATTAGAGCCCTGATTGTGGAGCTCTTCCCCTCTTTCTCCCTCTTTTTCTTTCCTAAATGTTGTATTAGCCTTAACGGCTATCTTTTTACTTTAGTGAAACTTCTTCGTTAATCGCTCAGTGGACATAGGGGATCTTCTCCCTGAACCATCTTAAATCTTTGTGTGCTGTTCTGGATGCCCCGAACTCTCTCTCTCTCTCTCTCTCTTAAGCCTTCGTTAACAGGCTTACCTCTCTGCGTGCCGCCGTGTAACATCCCGAAAATTTAGATTTTTATGTGTATTATAAATTAGAATTATATGTACAAATTTGGGTGATAAATAATATTTACAGTATTTTGGTATAAAAAATATAAAAGAAATTTTGGGTGATATATTTGATTTATTTGATCTCCAAAAATAACATAGAAAGAGTGATAAAAGAAATATTAGATCTAGAAATAATTTTTGTAAGATCTAGTATTTATTTGAAAATATTAAGATAAATATTAGGAAATTCTTTTCTTGATTTAAATTTGAATTTATTTAATATCTCACAATTTATTTGGATATTTATTAATTTAAAATTGTCATGAGATATTTATCAAAATTGGAGATAATTAAGGGATATGGTTATAGGTTAAAAGATGGTTTGTTATTATTATTTAAAATTTGAATTTATGAGATTTAATTATTCCTTAATTTTAGCTTTAGAAGAAATACCAGATTTACCCTTAGAATGAGTTATTAGAGGAAATAATGTTTATTTTCTCTCACACATCAATTCATCTCTCTCCTGATTCGTAACCGCCGGCCCTAGCCCCCTCTTTTGCCAAAAATAAAAGGGAGAGAGAAAAAGAAAGGAGAGAGGAGAGGGAGAGAAAGGAGAAGAGAGAATTAGAGATCCGTTGCATCACAACATTTCTCCATCAAATCCAGCAACTATGCAAGAAGGATTTCAAAGATTTGGATGAAAAGGCGAGAAGAATAGAAGAAAAAAAAGAGATATTTTCATGATTCCTTGAGGTAAGAGATTTCTCTATCTATTAGGGTTTAAATTAATCAAAAATAAGAATTTGCATAATTTGATTTATAACAATTTGACAAGAATTGAATAAATTTAATATTTAATTATTTATAAAATTTTATTTTATTATATTGCTGATATTTTCTTCATATTTATGGCTGTGAATTTCGTTTATGGGCTTAAAATATCTTATTAGCGAAATTTGTTTAGATATACACACGATTGTATATTGCTGGAATATTTCTGTTTTGAATCTAAGCCTTATAGCAATAGTTTGGGGTATCAAATGATCTTGAATTTTGATAAAAATTAGTAGTGAGTTAGATCTTGAAGTTACCTACAACTTTCGTGAAGCAAATTTTGATTAACAAAGTATAATTTCTGTGTCATAAGTAAAATCTAACGGAAATTCGAATTTTCTGACCGAGTTTAGTTCATAGTTGATTTGATATACCAAATAAATTCGGATTGACATGAAATATTATATAAAGATAGAGGACACATTATACTACAATTTTAATATAAAAAACTTTCTTTAAAAAGTTCATTTTGGATGAGATTTTGCTGGAGGAATTTAGAATAAAAATCTGTATTTGAAAGAGCTTATCATCACATGTAGATTAAATGGAGATTTCTTATGTTAAATGATTGCTATTAAATATGAATTTGGAGATTATTAGATTATTTGATTGTTTATCATATTTATGTAATATTTTTATTAATTAGTCTAGAAATATATATTTTATTATTCGAAGTCCAAACAATTAGTTACTTTGGCTGAGATATTAATTATTATATTTAGAAGAATTGGATTTATGAAATCGATTTCAAATGTCATGAGATAATGAGGATTGATAATTTAGTTAATTTTTGATAATTTGGAGTTTAAAATTTAAGCTAAATAGATTTATTGATAGATAATTTGATTCGAATAGTGATGATATTTTTATAATCGCAAAGTCACAAAAATGTGAAATTTGGAGTTAATTATGATTCAAATTGATTCACTTTAATATGAGGCTCAAATGTGGATTATAATTATATTACTAGCTCTAATTATACTCTCATCAAATTTTGATTGAGGTTTCACAAATTATATGTGAAGATTTAATGATTTTTATTAATTTAGATTAAAATATCTTTGAAGATATTATGATTATTTTTATTGGTGATTACTGGATTATTATAGAAATTAGATTCAATAGTAGAGATAACTTAAAATTAAATTATCGAGATTATGATGTACAAGGTGGATTGTGAAAGTTGGATAATATATGGTGCATATAAATTATTATGAATTAATTGCTGATTCTATTTATTTCTTCAATGATGAGAGAAATATATTATATAATGATATGCCTATTTTCCTTGACTGTGATACCTACGGGAGGACAAGTGTACGGACTTGTCGTCACATTCGATGATAATATATTGACTCGCGACTGTGACACCTACGGGAGGACAAGTGTACGGACTTGTCGTCACATTCGATGATAATATATTGACTCGCGACGGTGACACCTACGGGAGGGCAAGTGTATGGACTTGTCGTCACATTCGATGAGAATATGTTAACTTGTGTTTGTGACACCTACGGGAGGGTAAGTGTACGGACTTGTCGTCACATTCAAAAATATAATATAATATTTAGGCAAGTGTATGAGCTTGCTATATGACTAAATTTATAATCAAGATTTTAAAGGCGACAATGAATTAAAAGTTAAATGTGATTTCTGTGGGATTATGCACCTGCCTTAGCTCGAGCATATAATATATAGGTGCGACGGCGTCCATTGCCATTTTAGGCCAGGGGTGAAAACTCCAAAACTGATTGAGGACCTTACATTTTAGCCATTATGAGCCATAGCCTACGGGGCCAGGGGATGACGATCCCCAAATGTGTAAAAGGCAGCTGAGGCGTAGTACGAGAAATCATGGGCCCAAAAGAGTAAAATAAAATTAATTAAAAAGAAATTTACTCGTTGATCGTATTTTTATATTTGTTCTGTTATCATGTTTATATTATAATTATTAAGCAAACTGTGTTGCACTTGTTCATGTTTAGTATTTGTATTGTGCTAACTATCTATAATGCGTTTATACTGTTCAATGGTTCATAAGAAACTCATGACATACATATTCATTTATTTAATAATACTCATGTTATGAATTCTTGTTTAATATCTTCTGTTATACAATTTAACTACTCATAATTATCATAGTTATTCCTATCATGTTATTTATTCATTCGATATTGGTTCATGCATGTTGTTGTGTATGCGTATAATAATTCTCTTAAATTTCAAAATAATAAATTTGTGATCATGAAATATTATTAAATATTTTATGTGGCCCATAGCTAGTTGATATCTCCTACTGAGTCCTGTTGGTGGACTGACGCTGTTTTTGGTACTATTTTTACAGATTTAGCACAAGCATAAGAGGCATGGGTGAGAGATAATTAGAAGATTATTTTAGATTATTTGTGTTCAGGATTTTATATTTATTTATGGTGTAATGTAGTGATTGCATATTGAGGACAGATTTATATTAAGATCTAGTGGAAATATTTGAGGATAAAAAAAAGGGTAACGACCGAGGTAAAAGCCGAGGTCGTTACACGTCGTCTCCCGGAACTCTCTCTTTTTTGGTATTTCTTGAGATCCCCTACATCTTACGTCAACAAATATTATTTGTTTTAATCAGAAGAACATTAAAAGTAATATTCATTTATAAATTAGTCTTGTTCACTCATATACATATATATCTTGCATCTCTTCCGTGCTTGAACGACATAGGATTTGGCATCATTATCGATACTTTGTTGTTATTCTTATTTAATGTATCGACTAAAAAATGGCTTGGTTTGGAATCGACTTCTATAATGGCTTTAAAGAATACTATACTTGAGTCATTATGCCTGCGTTTGCTTGATTAAGATAATAATAGCATAGTTTATTTATTTAGGTAATTACCTGAAAATTTCTTGTAGAATCTTTTTTTAGTTGGTCTTATTCAGCTATTAAAATTGGGTGCCGTAATGATGTGGCCCCTCATAGTTCACATCGTTATCACCGTTTCCTTAAGCGTAATTATTTTGCTTCTATTTCATAATATTTGCCTTTTGGTGCTTCTATTTCTAATTGTGTAATATTGTAAGAAATGGTGATGCATGGCAATCTTCTCTTTGTCTTTCATTATTCCCTGTAATTATTAAATTTAGACAATGTAATATATTGTGACACCCGTAGTCGAAGAGGGCAGGGAGTGATCGTCGTGTGATGTCCTAAGAGAAAGGAATCACTGGGGTAAAGTGCGGCTCCTAGCAGGCTTTTAGGCTGAATAATGAGTGGTTGTCCCATATCAGGATAACGTGATCTCAAATGATAAAGACACTTTTTGGGAAAAAATCGTGAGGCCAATAATGAAAAACTTCATAGTTGAGCATGCTTGAGCTGGAGTAGCACTGGAATGGGTGACCTCTTGGGAAGTGCTCAAGTCGCATAGCTTTCGACAATACCTCTACATTGAGATCACGGAATATTACATATATAGACCTCAATGATTGGGTAGATAAGTTGAAGTTGTACTCCAATGGAGTTGTGATCCTTCCTCTTTTTCTTCTATATATATTGACTAACTTCAGTTCTAACACAGAAAAATAAATTCCTAAGTAGAATATAATTTGCTATGCAATAGCTAATTTTAACCCTTGATCGAAAAAAAAAATTTCAACCCAGCAAAGGTTTATTCCTGCATAGTGTCATGATACGTTAAAATCATTTCTTACTCCAGTCTGTTGCTAAGTCCCACATGCCGACATATAGTGCATTGATAGGCTCACAAAAATCTAATATGTTATATTGTTCGAACCCAATAATTATTTTTGAAACAGCGAAGCAGCATCCCTTCTTCTTTTGTTCGCTTCTATTGCATAGAAGTTGCTTTTGGTCAAGTTAGCCTTTGAAAGGAATAGAAGGGGAATCTAGAGTAGATTAGTTTATATATATTTTTAATATCATTTTTTTTATTTAAAATATTATATCATTTTTATATACAAAAATATCTCTTTATACTTTTAAAATTTTAAATATATGTTTATGCATATATCAAATCGACTACGAATTAAATTGATTTTATTTCAAGCGAGCTAACTTTTGAGCAGGAAGAAAATCAAGTCAATTTTAAATCGAGCAAAATATAAATAAGTTTCATTTTTCGTATAAAATTGCCGGTTTTTATTTCAAGCTTTCAGCACTGTTTTGGTTGACCACAAGCAAATGCAGGGAAGGATCCTTCTGATCAAATAATGAAGTGGAATTAGATAGTACTCATCATGAAATTATAATAATGAATTTCAAACTTACATTTTAAAATTATATACATACACAGCATATAATTTTTTTTTAAGTGCAATTTACATATAGAACCCTTAGCATGGTCATATTTACAATCATCCTCAATATCTACAATATTATATAAATAATTTTGACAGTTTAACTCTCTTTATGAGTAATTACAGTGACTATCTCCTATTATATCTCCTTACAAGGAGAAATTCTTGGGTTCGGACGGCGCACGTTCGGACCCCCAATCAGAGGATGCCACGTGTGTCATACAGGTGGGTCCGGGCACACGTGGCGCGCCCTCTGATTGGGGGTCCGAATGTGCGCCGTCCGAACCCAAGTTTTTTTTCCCTTACATGGTCAAATAAAATGAAAGGATAATTACCTACATGCCACACCATTTAGTTTTATTTATGTTTTACCCATCCATTCTTAATTAATTACGCTATGCATACTTAAAATATTATAAAATCTTACATACACATATTTTAACTTATTTCTATTATAATGAGTAACCTAACTATAGTTATATTAAAAAAATTTTGAGACGTTCATCATATTATTTTAAGAATATTTAAATATATTTTGCGTGAAAATCCTAAAAGCTTAATGTTTAGGTGGCGGCAAAGAAAGGAGACATCTGCGACGTGAATTGATTTTAAGATAAATCAACGCTTTAGTGTGGTATTGAGGAAGAGAAAAATATGTACCTAAAAATATAATTTTAATGATTTACTAACAGAATAATTTTTTTTTCAAATAGATTTTGATTAAGTTTTAACTCAAGTTGTGTATGTAAGATTTTGTAATATTTTGGGTGTGCATAGCGTAATTAACTAAGAATAGATGGGTAAAGCATAAATAAAACTAAATGGTGTGGCATGAAGGTAATTATCCCTAAAATGAATATAATACATAATTTTCAATCATTTTAAGTGTAAATACATAAATATGAAAATTACGTATTTGTTATGTAAATAAGGCAGTTTAAACCCTTTTTTCAGATGTAAAATGGTGGCCTTGTATGCAGTATGAGTAATTATAAGTTTCTTTCATACAATTATGCATATTACATGCGAGCCCATCATTGCAAGTTAAATATGAAATTAATTTAGGGGGCGTTTGGTTTGTTGTTATCTTGGTATTATGTTATATAATATAAATATTATGATATCTAGATGTCATCTATAAATGTAAATCCATCATTATAAGTTAAATATGAAATTAATTTAGAGGGCATTTGGTTTATTATTATCTTAATATTATGTCATCTTTTGACTAATAATTTCATAATTTTATAGAAAATTATTTATAGATGTCATTAAATTAAATAATTATTTTTTTAAATAACATAATATTGAACTAAATATCCCCTTAACGTAATTAAGTCTACTAATTATGCATATCTTTAAGTAAATGGATGAATAGCTTTGGTGCATGTAGCTAGGGCACATCAAAATCCCTCTCAATACAATGTGCCAAAAATAAAGTCAAACCTTATAGAAAAAATAAATAAATTATAAAATAAAATAAGCACTAAATGGAGATGAAAATAATGGTCAAACATAGGAAATAGTCAAACAGCAGCTGACAACAGATCTAACTATGAATAATGCAAGTGAAAGGACAACATACCATCAAGGCATTGAGGCTACAATTTGAACTATGAGATTCCTTCTTAGTAGATGATTATCATGCCTAAAAAGGCATTTCTTTTATATCTTACATCTTCATAAAGTTTGCAAAAAATATATATTTAATTCGCATCATTCGCTAGTTTCAAGATCTAACAATTCAGGACTGAAGAGGACGAGGAATAATAGTCTAGGCGATTTCCATATGATTAAATCAGGATCACCTGGATATTGAGCAATAGGCTTTTAGGTGAAGGCGAAAAAAATGAATTGTCTCACATCAAAAAATAAGAAGAGCTCCTGATTAGGTGGATAAATAAATAACGTAATCTCAAAAAATATAAAGTTTTTAAGAAAACAACGATGTGGCTAATCATAAAAAACTCTGTAGTTAAGCGTACTTGAAATAAAATAGTATTAGAAAAGGTGGTGGCCTCTAGAGAAGTGTTCAAGTCATGTAATTTTCTAATGTTAAAAGTAGATAGTATCTCTATATTTGAATCACGAGATATCACATAAAATATGATTAAAAAACTACCAACAAATCATACATAAGTTATTTCGTGTTGATATTAGACATTTGTTCAGACCCATATCATAACCTTTTGGTAACAATACTAACAAAATTACTTGAATAGAAGACTTTTTTCGGAATAACAATAACAAAAGAATCTTAATCTGAAATAGATTGGAATTTGTTACATGAATATTTTCTTTTCATTCAACCCTACTAAAAACAAATCTATGAAAAGATGTTATAAGTTTTAAGATAGCTGTTAATTTGTCATTACTCTAGCTTTTTCTTTTACTCAGCTTAGGATAGGCTATTTAAAAAAAAAAAAAAAAATCTCATTTAAAAATGTCATTATCCCTTTATAATATAAGTGACAAACAAAATGTTGCAAATAATAGATTTCTTTGTTAAACGTATCCAGACTTTTTCAAACATTTTACAGAGACATTTAATTTGATATTATCTTAGTGTTATATTATGTTATTTAGGTATCATAATATCTAAATTTTTTTATAAAATCTCCTTCTTTGCTAGCTAGAAGATAAAACAACTGGTAATGTTCTTTTAGTCCAGTGGAAGGAGCTTGCTTGAGTACTAATAGTTCCAGATTCAAATCACACTATCATTATAATTATTAGATACGGTGAATAAATTTGTGATCTTCAGGAATAAAATCAAACGAAAAAACACAAATGAACACATGAAACAAGAGGATGAAACAGGGGAAGCATTAGCTCCCTTTTGGAAAATTTCAAAACAGTCTATTAATTTGGCAAACAATTCAACTCACAAATAAAATTTCAAACTGTTTATCTTTTATTAATGCCACAGATAATAAAGAGAATGATACTTGAATTTGGTTTTAAAATATACTTTCTTTCTTTAAATTTAACCATGTGATAGCCGGAAACTCAAATGCCAAAATTAAATCATTTAGAATTAGAGATTTTTACCCGTATGACACAAAAATTTTTAATATTTACTTATTAGATATCGTAAAGTTAAATATTATATGTCACACACTCATTTATTTTAATTTTACAACCAACTCACTCTAGTTAAAAGTCTCTACATTTTATTTGAATAAACCATACCTAAGTTATATTTAAGTTAAATAAAATTTATTGGAACAAAATCTAACATGTTAAAAATTATTTAAATCTATTAATTATATAGAACATTCCACTAGATGCCCATTTTAATAATGAGAAATTAGATGAACAATTAGATTTGATTTAAGATGCACTGAGGGTTAGACTTTATTCTTATGAACTTTGTTTAAGTTAAAAGATAACTTAAGTATGATTTACTCAAATAAAATATAAGAATTTTTAACTAGAGTGTGTTGATTATAAAATTAAAATAAATAAGTGTGTATCATGTAATATTTAAAAATCTCGAAGAATTAATCTCAATTAAAGTGAATTCATGATAAATAAAAAATTATTATGCTAAATTATCTAATTATCCAAAATTTTTAAAATAAACTAGATTCTTTTAAATTCAAATCTATTAATAGTAATTTTGCTCAAACTAAATGTAACAAAATCAAATAATACTTGAAACAAATAATCTCAATTTGTCTCAATAATTAGTAAAAGAACATCTATATATTGTAAAAGAAAAGAATTGGTTTGGATGCTAATGGAAAAAAGATGGAGCAGCTCTCGCAAAGAAATCTGGTGTTGATCGAGCTAAGCGATGCGACGATTTTAGCTACTCACCGGCCCAAGGCATCAATTAAATGTTAAGCCAAGCCGAACTCGAATTTGATCACTCAGCTCATGCAAGTTAATCGAGAAATATTCTACTCCACCCCACATATATACTCGTATAAGTACACACAAAATTCCAAACTAGCACATGAGATGGATGCGTATAAAGCAATAGTATTGAACTTGTCAACTCAATTGGAATATTTGTTCTACTTCAACAGTCAATCATCTTTAACCTATTTAACATTCTCTGGGTATCCACAACGAATCGTAATAAAATATCTGACTTGTATTCCAAAGCATTGGTGATTAAGCAATTACTATATATCATGCAGTCTTACGAGATTGTGTGCAATTGCTCAGGCTCCTTTAAGCGGATGCTTTGACTACTTGTCAAAGGCATATCGAGCACTCTTCATGTCATGATGGCGTATTTTTTTATGAATAAATAGTCTCTTCTCAGCGAAAAAGAAAATTCAAAAAGAAAAAATAAGGAGATTTTTTTTTCGCTCCAAACTATGTTTGATTGGAGAATTCTACTGCCTTCATGTTTCCTTATTCTTCTCTCTCTTGTGTAAGAAAGAATAAATTTTGTAATTCAGATCCAGAGAATCCCTCTTTGTACAAAGTGAGACTTTTCTTTGATGCCTTTACGCAAGAGCGAGAAGATGGTGGTTAGAGCATGCAAATCGCTCTCTCCACATCCTACGTAGCGAATGAATTAGCTACAAGCAGACCGTAATTAAGACGTTTGCTTCTAAAGTAAGGCCAACATGACCGACACCTCTATTGCATCCTCTTACAACTAACGGGTTAGTCAGTTGCATAAGATGATGCTGCATATAGGAAAAACAACAAAAGACATGCTTGAAATCTATGCTCTAGTTGCTGCATTTATAATGATCATGCAAGTTCTTGTGCTTTAAACATTCGTGCTGAGAAGGTGAGAGCATCAGTGAATATTTCATTTAAAACACCAATGAATCGACTAAGTTGGTGTTTGTTTCTTTATTATCTTAATGTTATATCATATCATCTATATACTGTGATATCTAAATGTCATTATTTGAGTCACACCTCTACAATTTTTTAAAATATTATCTACAAATATCATCAAACTAAATAATTATTTTCTTTATATATTGATATGATATAATATTAAAATAACATTGAACTAAACACCTCTTAAACCACAAATGTTTGAAGATCCGGTGATAGTTGATTTAAATTTGTATGAGGAATATCCACAATGACATTTATCATTAGAATATCTAATAATTGATGCAACTAATGAAGCAATAAATTGGAGTAAAGAAAATATCTTATTTAATTTACATTAACTTAAATTATATGATGAAGTACTACTATGTCAATGCTATTTACTAAAAAGTTAAAAACAAACTAACTAATGATATATCAAAGTTACAAATATGAAGTCATACCAAATTACGTTCATGTTTGTCGTATCATTTCTTATAAGTTTGTGCTTTTAACGAGCTTCTAACAAAGAAGTATCGGAAAATATTAGGAGCAACATGCAATCTTTTATGGCATTTATATAGTAAATTTCCGTAAGCATGATACTAAACCTAAGAAAGTATAAAGAAGTGCATGTGATACGAGTACCATATTATATAGATAAATATAAACAACATTGAAGAAAATATATTGGAGAAGCCCAAAAACATATATTATGTATCGTATGCATATAGTCTTGAAGTTTTAATTGCATTTACTGCAACTCAATTAAACTTTTCTCTAAATACTTGTTTGTTTGTAAAAATTAATTTTAATAAAGTTAAAATTAAACTTGAATGAAGATATTTTTTTATTAAAAATTTTAAATAATATGAAATAAAGTTAATTTTTATTTTGAATTATATACATAATGTGAAATATAATTAATTTTAATATTCAAATTTATGTATAATGTGATATTAAATTAAAATATCTAGGATTTTTTCTAATTATTTCTTTTGCTTAAAAGAAATAATAAAAAAATTATATATCTTCATATCTGTTTTGAATTTATGAAACTATATGACTTGAGTATTTCTTAGGAGATTACCACTCATCTTATTCTGTTTAATTTAAACACGCTTAACTGAGTAATTTCTCATCTTTAATCTTGTGGTTTTTCTCGGAAAGAACTCAGTCATTTGAGATTACACTATCAATTTATTTATATAGCTCGAGAACTTCATTTTCTTTTCGATGTGACACGATTCATTCATGTGCCCAGAGCCGCACTTTACACTAATGATTTCTTTTCTTTTCTCGTCGATCATTTTCTGCTCTCTTTGGCCCTTGATCGTCACACCAAGTGCGATTGACCCACCGGAGATTGCGGCATCCCAGGCGCGACAAAATAGTAAATAAGTGAAAGTTATGTAGGCAGTTCTGCACAAAGATGGGAGCCACCTGGTGCAAAGATGATGGAAAGCATAATCTTAAAGGAAAGAAAATGGATTCAATTTAATTGATGCCGGCAACATGCATTAATTTATTTACTATTCTTTATTAATAACGTAGATTTTGATATTTTATGACATTTTTTCTGAGTACAACTGCCAGCCATAATTAATTTAAGAGATTTTTACCCATATGACACAAAAAATTTCAATATTTGCTTATTAGACACCCTAAAATTAAATATTACATGACACACACTTATTTATTTTAATTTTACAACAAACACACCCTAATTAAAAAATTCTTATATTTTATTTAAGTAAACCATACTTAAGTTATGTTTTAACTTAAATAAAGTTCATAGGAATAAAATCTAACTCTCGGTGCACCTTAACTTAAATCTTACATGTTAAAAACTATTTAAATCTATTATTTATGTAGAATATTTTAAATCTAATCGTTAGATGCTCATCTTGACGATTAGATTTAATTTAAGATACAAAAGGGGTTAGATTTTATTCCTATGAACCTTATTTAAGTTAAAACATAACTTAAGTATGGTTTACTTAAATAAAATATAAGAATTTTTTAATTAGGGTGTGTTTGTTGTAAAATTAAAATAAATAAGTGTGTGTCATGTAATATTTAATTTTAGGGTGTCTAATAAGCAAATATTGAAATTTTTTGTGTCATATGGGTAAAAATCTCTTAAATTAATTATGGCTGGCAGTTGTACTCAGAAAAAATGTCATAAAATATCAAAATCTACGTTATTAATAAAGAATAGTAAATAAATTAATGCATGTTGCCGGCATCAATTAAATTGAATCCATTTTCTTTCCTTTAAGATTATGCTTTCCATCATCTTTGCACCAGGTGGCTCCCATCTTTGTGCAGAACTGCCTACATAACTTTCACTTATTTACTATTTTGTCGCGCCTGGGATGCCGCAATCTCCGGTGGGTCAATCGCACTTGGTGTGACGATCAAGGGCCAAAGAGAGCAGAAAATGATCGACGAGAAAAGAAAAGAAATCATTAGTGTAAAGTGCGGCTCTGGGCACATGAATGAATCGTGTCACATCGAAAAGAAAATGAAGTTCTCGAGCTATATAAATAAATTGATAGTGTAATCTCAAATGACTGAGTTCTTTCCGAGAAAAACCACAAGATTAAAGATGAGAAATTACTCAGTTAAGCGTGTTTAAATTAAACAGAATAAGATGAGTGGTAATCTCCTAAGAAATACTCAAGTCATATAGTTTCATAAATTCAAAACAGATATGAAGATATATAATTTTTTTATTATTTCTTTTAAGCAAAAGAAATAATTAGAAAAAATCCTAGATATTTTAATTTAATATCACATTATACATAAATTTGAATATTAAAATTAATTATATTTCACATTATGTATATAATTCAAAATAAAAATTAACTTTATTTCATATTATTTAAAATTTTTAATAAAAAAATATCTTCATTCAAGTTTAATTTTAACTTTATTAAAATTAATTTTTACAAACAAACAAGTATTTAGAGAAAAGTTTAATTGAGTTGCAGTAAATGCAATTAAAACTTCAAGACTATATGCATACGATACATAATATATGTTTTTGGGCTTCTCCAATATATTTTCTTCAATGTTGTTTATATTTATCTATATAATATGGTACTCGTATCACATGCACTTCTTTATACTTTCTTAGGTTTAGTATCATGCTTACGGAAATTTACTATATAAATGCCATAAAAGATTGCATGTTGCTCCTAATATTTTCCGATACTTCTTTGTTAGAAGCTCGTTAAAAGCACAAACTTATAAGAAATGATACGACAAACATGAACGTAATTTGGTATGACTTCATATTTGTAACTTTGA
>KZ452307.1:110243-162733 GCA_002786265.1 Apostasia shenzhenica | reverse complement strand
TAATATAAAAAAATATTATTTTACTTCACATACTCAATAATTTTTAATAAAAAAATAATTTTATTTTATCGAATATTTTGGTCTAAAATGTGAAATAAAGTATATATTTTTATTAAAAATTATTGAGTATGTGAAGTAAAATAATATTTTTTTATATTAAAATTTGTGTAGAATGATTAAAAAAATTTATTTATTATTATTATTATTATTTAAATTAGTATCACCTTGGTACTGATTTAGTCCTCGAGCCAAAAAGGAAAAAAATATTATTGCTTCTTGTTCTTTGACGTTTGGTCTTCATTTTTACAGACATTTATTTTTTATTTACAATTGATTCATGCAATCTCATGTATTTCTCCAAGGTTCTTTGATTCTATGTTATTCTCATGCTATATTATTTATGATATTCAATAATAATAATCATTAATATAATAAAATTATTGTCTAAAATAACACTCGTGACATTTAGATATCACCCATTTATTAATATCAGATCATTGATGCGTGATGAAGCAAAAGAAGTCGAAATAAGATCAGCTCGGAGTTGTCTGTGATTATATGATTTCATGACAAAGAAACTGGACGGAACAACAAGAATTTAAAGTAAATTATGACCATCCATAGATAATAATTAAAATATACGTTCCAAAATTAAGTGCCATATAATTTATTTCTAAATCATAGTAAGTTGTTGATTTAATGTCAGTCTAAGGTGTTTAATTAAATAGAAAATGTTGTTAGATATATCATTTTGTTATTTGTTATTAATATAATGAAAGTTATAATAGATAGACTTTTAGAAAATAATCAATAATTTTAGAGACCCATATGCAAATTCATGAATATACAATATAATATAAAAATTTGCTAAGTTTTAAGGATGTGAATGTAATTAATTAATTATTTAATTTTATTAATGCAGCCATACAAACAGGGTTGGATATACCCGACAATACTACAGGTATCTACGATTCGTTCAACTTATATCAAATTTTTTTTTTTAAATAAAAAATGAATTGTTTTTTTAAAAAAAGGGAAATTGTTGGATAATATACGTCAGAATATATTTTTTAAAACTAGTGGTGGTGTTCAAATAAAAAAAAAATTGGTGGGTGACTCAGTTTTGACTCGAACTTAAATCTAACATGGTTCAAATAATTCAACCCGAGTTTTACATGACTATTAAATAGGCCAGAATTAATAAATAGCTCAAATACGATCCAATTAATAAATGAATTTGATTAACTCACCAACTCGACTTATATGAAGAATAAAAATTTATAAATGAGTTACTCAAGCTAGACCTAACTCGATTTGTACAACTCAAATTTGACCCATTTGATAAACTATACCCAAAATTCTTGAGTCAGATTCAAATTGAGTTTACGAGTCAGACCATATATTGTGACATTAATTTTATCAAAAGCTCATACATAATAAATTATTTAAAAGTAGCAGGGATGAAAATTCACAGTCATTATATGTAGTTAAATATTGAGAATTGATCTTTTGTAAATTTTGTGAGAAGTTTGTTATTATTGTTTTTTTTCTACTCAAAGTAGAGTCGCATTTTAGGAAATATTGTAAAACTAATGATAGGAAATTTTATAATTAAGCATACTTGAGTTGAAGTAGTATTAAGATGGATGATCTTCTGGGAAGTATTCAAGTCACGCAGTTCCCTAAAATCAAAATGAATAATATCTCTACATTTAGACCACATGAAATTACAATCAGAGCCGACCTCTTCCTGCAGTACATTGTGATTTGAGTATGAAGCAGACCAAAGATAGTGAGGCTGTGATGCCCATGACCGAAGAGGGCGGGGAATAATTGCCAAGTGATTTTCTAAGAGAAATTTGTTATTAAGAATTGAAACTAGAAAATATGAAAAATAATAGATAAAATAATTTCTTACTGTCTTTTGTACAAATGGGTAGATTTTAGATTACTATATATAAAAAAAAACCACCAGATTTTAAATTTTCAGTATTTTTAGGAAATTTATAGAGGATTTTATTTATATATTAATCATCAAAAATCTAATATTTATGCATATTGCATTCTAAAAATAATAATTAAACTGATTTATATATTATTTTTACTTTTATTAATCTTGTATTGCTCCACAAAGATGTTGTGTATCATATATGAGGTTTTTAAGTGTAGCTATAGGTCTCTCAAATACTCAACCTTTCTTTTCAAAATATTTTTTTAAATTGTTAAATCGAGATTATTTTCCCATCAAATCTAATTATATTTATATTATTTTTTTTTAATTTTTAATACAATTCATTTAAACAGATTTTATTAAAAATCTAATGTTCTCATTTTTTTTCTTGCCCAACTAGAGATATATTTCGATAATAATGTCTTCTCATTCAATTTCATGATTATTTTAAGGAAATAATTTTATATTGATTGATCAAACAATATAAATATTTTAAAACCATAAATTTATGTGAAATATTGTTATATGTTTCAATAATATTGATGCAATTTTCTGTTTTATTTTCAACAAATATGTTATCACTAAAGCTACAAAAATTTAAAATTCAGTGTATTTAATTAACTGCTATAATTAAAATTTAATTGAGGAGAGTTTAATTAGTTGTTATCTTAGTTTTATGTCATATAATTTAAATGTAATTTTATTTAGATATCATCTTTTAATAAATAATTTTATAATTTTATAAAAAAGTATTTATAAATATCATTAAATTTAATAATTATTATTTTTAAATAACATAATATAATAATATGATAATATTAAATGAAACGCTCTTTTAAACAAAATTATCAATTATGTTATTAATATTTAGTGAGAAAGGTGAGTGGCTAATGTTAGATATCAAAAAATTCAAAAAGATGCCTACAGAATGCAGATTTTGCAAAATTTTCCCAAAAATAGATAGAAGACATGAAAAAAAAAAAAGGCATATACAAGAAAAATATTTTAAATATAAAAAATTATATATTTTATTATTAAAATAAAATATTATATATATCACACTAAAATCTTTAAAATTGCAAATTTTATAGTAATTTTTTTGATAAAATCGCATTTTACTCAAAATTTTGAGCCATAAAATAATAATTATAATTTAAAATATTAATTCATATATTCTAGATTTCTTTAATATTAAAAATTAAACCGTAATTTCTATTTTTTTGACTCTTCGTTATCTTAGTGTTATTTTATGTAACGTAGATGTCATGACATCTAAATACTATTTTGAGATTTTTACCCGTATGACACAAAAAAATTTTAATATTTACTTATTAGACACCCTAAAGTTAAATATTACATGACACACACTTATTTATTTTAATTTTACAACCAACACACCCTAGTTAAAAAATTCTTACATTTTATTTAAGTAAACCGTACTTAAGTTATGTTTTAACTTAAATAAAGTTCATAAAAATAAAATCAAACTCTCGGTGCACCTTAACTTAAATTTTACATGTTAAAAACTATTTAAATTTATTATTTATGTAGAATATTTTAAATCTAATCGTTAGATGCTCATCTTAACGATTAGATTTAATTTAAGATACAAAAGGGGTTAGATTTTATTACTATGAACCTTATTTAAGTTAAAACATAACTTAAGTATGATCTACTTAAATAAAATGTAAGGATTTTTTAACTAGGGTGTGTTGGTTGTAAAATTAAAATAAATAAATATGTGTCATGTAATATTTAACTTTAGGGTGTCTAATAAGTAAATATTGAAGTTTTTTGTGTCATACGGGTAAAAACCCCTATTATTTTTTGATTAATAATTTTATAAAAAATTATTTATAAATATCATTAAATTAAATAATTATTTTTTCTAAATAATATAACATAATACCAAAATAATATTGAACCAAATGCCTCTTAAATTAAATTGATTAATCTCTTCCATTGATCAAATGGTGAAGAAAATTAACCTCAACTTAGTGGAAAATTTCATATGCAAATGCTTGTCATTTTCCCTGAATCAAATTCAACGTAGAGCAAGGAGACAAAGTTTCGCTCTCAATTGCACATTAGGAGAGCATTAAAGATGCTCAGATAAATTATGCCTCAGTGCCTAAATCTCCTCCACATTTAATATTTAATAATAAGAAAATTTACTTATGTTACCCCTAAATTAAATTTTATTATATATTTCACCTTCAAAATTATTTATTTACTTTTGTCCCCTTAAAATAAGCTTTATTACATATTTCCCCCCCAAATTTATTACATAAAGATTAATGACTAA
Organism: Apostasia shenzhenica; assembly: GCA_002786265.1. Classification (NCBI taxonomy): domain Eukaryota; kingdom Viridiplantae; phylum Streptophyta; class Magnoliopsida; order Asparagales; family Orchidaceae; genus Apostasia; species Apostasia shenzhenica. Next base: position 158,477 of record KZ452307.1, on the reverse strand, counting down.
TGTTTAAAATGATCAATATTTCACTCTCAAAGTTAAGGTCGCAGGAAGATAACGGGAACGAGGGAAGGGATTTAGTTTGTAAATAATCATTCAAAGTTAGGGTGATAAAAATAAATAGATAATTTTTGAGGTGAAATATGTAATAAATGCTCCTTAATAATAATTGCCGAGGGGATAAAAGATGTACGACGCAAAACCTTATTTTTAATTAATTTGACGTTCTAGTAACAGTTAATTTCATATTTGCACATCTACTCTTTATGGATTAACTAACCAAGTCAACATCATTTAACTTTGGGTGAATAGCATCTGGGTCTCTCTAGTTTACTTGTATGGATAAATAGATCCCTCAAATATTCAAATGTAGCAAACTGGTCTTTTAGTTTGATGAAATATGCACGTAGGTCCTTGGGTCGTAACAGACGTTAGAAATCACCTCTCTCTCCTCCGGATCGCCGCGCACGGGGACGCCACCGGACCCCGGCAGCTGTGCGGCATGTGTGACCCACCGGCGGTGGGTCCGACAGCCGCGAGGCGTGTGCAACCCACTGGCAACCGCGCGGCCGCGGCGTCGCCCATGCGCACGGATCAGGAGGAGAGAGAGGCGCCTCTCTCTCTCCTCCCGATCCCTGCGCACAGGCGATGCCGGCGCAACCCGCCGGCGGCCGCCGGTGCGCAGGGGAGGAGAGAGAGAGAGGTGATTTCTAACGTCTGTTACGACCCAAGGACCTACATGCATATTTCATCAAACTGGAGGATTTGTTTGCTACATTTAAATATTTGAGAGACCTCTTTACTCATACAAGTAAACTAGAGGGACCCAGATGCTATTTACCCTTTAACTTTACTTGTTGGCCCCATTGGTTCGCGAAGTTAAAATAGCCATAATTAAAAACTTTAATTTATTTTAAAAAATTTAAAAAATATTTTATATCTCATCTTACAAAAATGCAATATTAATAATTACTTTATTTTCATCCGACATAATTTTTAATAAATAAATTAATTTTATTTCACACTCAATATGAATTTTAATGTAACTAAAAGGACTTTTAGTTCATTATTATATTAGTGTAATATTACAGTATTTAGATTCATCTTTTAAGTTATAATTTTATAATTTTTTAATGTGTTATTTAAAGATGTTGTCAAACCAACTCCGCCAACATGCTTCATCAATCAATGTTTGTAGCTCGTAATTGTTATGCTTGCTGCCTACAACCAAAAAGGATAAAAAATGATCATCTTATCTAAAAAAAAAAGAGAAAATATTAGAGAAAAGTGCGGCTTCTAACAAACTTATATGCTAAATGATCAGTGGTGAGAGAGACACATGAATAAATCGTTTCATATCAGAAATTGATGGAGTTTCTTAACAATATAAGTAAATCTCATTTTGGGGCAAAATTGTAAGTCTAGTGATGAGAAATTCTATAATTAATCATATTTTAGTTATAGTAGTTAGTTAAATAAACAATATTTCTATATTTGGAATACTAAATATTTATGTTGCCACTAAAGTCACTTACAACTATCATTGATCATTTTTATCGTTGGCTGCTACCACAGTACAGACTAGTTGGCTGTTGTTGCCATTGTGGCGTTGCCAATTTACCTACAACTATTGCTCACGGTCAGCTCCTTTGAGTGAGACTAAGAATGGTACGATGGGTACGAGTTGGGCTATGCAAAATTTATACACGCCACGTAATCTTTTTAATCATTACTCATACTCGCTCCATACTTGCCTCTACCCTGCCCTTCCCCGCCCTGCTTTTTTTTATATCTATAATGATTTATTTTTAAATGAGAAAATAATATCTATTTTAATTAATTTAGTTTTAATATTATATGTTTTTATTTAATTAATAATGGTTCATGAGTCGAGGTGGATATAACTGTGTTGTACTCGAACCTGACCTGTCATAAAAACTACTTGAGGCCAGAGAGTCGCAGGTCATACGATCAACTTTGTGACTCGTACTTATGCCATTAAAGCCGAGTTAAATAATTTTAGATGAAATTGCCATCCCTGGTGCAAAGATCACTTTGATTCATTGGTTTAAACAATCTTCTAGTAACATAAGGGCAATTTTTTGATAGGAAAATCATAGTGGTGCTGTGAGACTTAAAAAATCTTTCATATGTATTAAAAGTTTTAGCTCTACATACGTAAATTAGGTAAAAATTTAATATGAATTCATAAATATTTTTAATTGCGCACCAATTATAGTTGATAAATTGTACTATGCATATATAAATTACTAAAAATATTATATTAGAAAAATCATGATTATGATAATTTTAGTACATTTTGTAGTATGTAAAATATAATTTATAACATATAAATCGATAATAAAAAATTAATGTAATATTTAGGCAGCTTGTGTGCTAATAAAAAGAGTACTAGGTTAAGGTGTGGGTCTCAAATGAAGATATATATATATATGTATATATATATATGTATATATGTATATATATTGATGGAGAGAGATGTACTTCTGAGAATTAGCAGTACGCAATGTTTTTAGCCTAGAAGTTCAGTATCTGGGAGATAGTAATTGTTGATGGAGAGAGATAATTATGAGAATTAGCGGTACGCAATGCTTCTAGCTAGCCCAGAAGTTTAGTATTAAAGAGATTGTAATCATCCAGAAACTATACAGAGATTTAAGATGGTTCAAAGATGGCTTCCCTACGTATATCGAAGAGTAAGCAAAGAAAGTTTCATTAAAGCTCAAAAAAATTTTGGTCAGAGGACTGATATAAGAGAAAAAAATAAAGAATATAAGCTTTGTCCCCAATGTTTCTTGGGGGAATCTGATTCTCTTTTTTATCTGTTGATCTTTTTTTTGTCCTCGCCTCTATGGTGCTCTGCTCAGATATACTTATAGGTTGAGTTGTAGTGGAGCTCAATGGATTTTTCGGGATAAATATTATATATTATATCTACTAGATCCATACTGTCAGTCACACCATTGCCAACTCCTGAAAAGCTATCGATAGTAGCCAGAGTACATGAATTCTTGTTTTTTATGACCGATGAGAATCTTCACTTAGTGAAAATTATGCTGACGTAACGATCTCCGCTGAACTTACAGTGACAGTTGAGGGTGAGCAAACATCATGACCGATATTACTAGAGAGCACTGAAGCCCAAATATCATGACCGAAGTTATAGGATGACGAGCCCTCGAGATCAGGGTTCGAAACCTGTGAAAGCAGAACATGATTAGTCAGACATCGTGACCGATGAAATAAACATTGCACGTGATGACAGAGTAGAATTTTTTTTTAAGTGTTACGTGTATGGCTGAGATGCGACGCTGAATCCATTATAAACAATATATATAAAGGACAGAATATCTATAAAATATAATTCAAAAAATCAAAAAATAAAATGTAGGCCCATGAGGGAGAGCAGATGGGTGCATGATCTGCACGTGGGTTTTTTTTTGGCTTTGAAGTAGTGGGGGAGGCTCCAACTGGCTAACAGGCTAACGCTGCAATCAAATAGACGATCAATGAAAGGCTTCTTCTTCAGAGATGTTTGGTGGATTCCTCATCAATGACGAAATGCCCAAGTGTTTCCTTCTCTATCAGCATATAACAAAATTGACCTACCCCATTTAATATATATATATATAGATATATAGATATATCATAGCTTCATTTAATATATTAGAAAATCTATAAAATGCAAAGTGCACAAAGATCCCATTTTTGAGAGGATGGAAATTTGGCATTCTAGACTCGAGTTTCATTTGTCGTTAGATTCGAAAGATTGAATCCCGGGCAAGGGTGTTAATATGGTTCGATCAAAATGAGCCGACTAACGAGTCAAAAGTTTGGCTTGGTAATAATTGCGAGCCGATTTTGAGACGGGGTAGGCTCGGCTCGAATTAAAATACATTTTATATTATAATACGTATATATATATATATTATAAACCGAACCGATCTCGAGTCGGATCGGGTCGAGCTTACCTGGCTTGAGATCGACTAAAAAAAAAAGAGATTTGATTCAATCGAAATCGACTCGAGATGGCTTGAAGTCAAACCCAATCGAGCTCGAGATGATTTGGAGTCGATCAAAATGTAATCAATCCGATTTCGAGCCGGTATTGGCTCGGCTTAAAATTGGATCAGTAACAGCCCTAATCTCGAGATTCTAATAATTTTTAATAAAAATATATACTTTATTTCACATCTTAGATCAAAATATTTGAATCAAGTATTTTAGTGTAGGATGTAAAATAAAATTAATTTTTTTATTGAAAATTAGTGAGTATGTGAAGTAAAATAATATTTTTTTATATTAAATTTTGTGTAGAATAATTGAAAAAATTATTTATTATTATTATTATTATTTAAATTAATATTATTTTGGTCCTGATTTAATCTCGTGCCAAACAGAACTTAAAGCTTTGGACTTGAATGTCATTAACCCAAAGTCTATCATGCATATATGCTTAAGCAATCATTTCGGAATTTTAAATATTTCATGACGACTATTTGAGTTGGACTTGCTCTAATAATTAGTAAATAATTTAAAAAAAATCGTCGGTTGTGGAGTTGAAATTTTAAAACATCTTGAAATATTAAACTCTTATATCAACAACATCTACAAATTTAAAAAAATATATATATTTATATGCAAATTTTTAAAAGATTCGCAAAAATTAAAGAATAAGATTATCTTCAATGGCAATACTTGAAAGTTAAAACAACAAAATTCAAAATGTCTTCATTTTAGAAATTACTATCACTATTATGTATTTAAATATTAACAACATCTGTATTTAGGTATTCATTAGTACAATTTATTTGTAAAAAAATTCATCATCAAATAAATAAATAAATAAATAAAGACAAAAATTTACCTAAAACTAATAAAATAAATAAATAAATAAATAAGCAAAATTAAAACAAACTACGTTTTAAGGACAATTAATTAAGACAAGTATCACATGCAAGAATCGATTCATGCTTTTCATCTATTCATGAATATCATCTAACAGTTCAAAATTGAATGTTTTGCGGATTAAAGAAAAAAGCCAATAAAAAAAATCCTATTCATTCCAAAAATTATTCTACAATAATCTAGACAAATATATTTATCCACTGAATAATATTTTTATGCAATGAATTGGAAGTTTTTTTTTCCTCTCCCTTTTAAGGAGCATATATAGCATTACTCAACTGGGAATTCACAGAGTGAAAATTAGATTTTTAAGTAAAAATTATATAAGAAATCCGATATATATATATATATATATAAATATATGTATATATATATATATATATAATAAAAACATAAACTATAAACCAAGTAATAACTATAATCAGAGTTAATACAACATCATCCCTCTCCCACAAACCAACGCACATGGAGCAAGAGCAGAGATCATCCTAAAGGAGGCATCTTTGTTAGCTGCTTCTTATCACTTCTTCAAGTTGCAAAAATTTTGAAGTTTTTTTTTTTTTTTTTAATCTGGTTTCTTCAAGGAAAGGTCACTGATGAACTGAAAGAGTGATCTTATACTTATCTGATGCTTGTTGCTAAGAATTAGATTTCACAAAGTTTCTGATCTCCTCCATAACCTCGTAGTAATGGTTGGTATTGGGCAGGAAGTAGAAGCCGATCGTAGCCTGCTCCCTGTAGATCAACCGAACTTCGTGGCCGGAGAGCTTCAATCCCTCAGCATAGGAGAGCTGCCAATCTTGAGTTAAATCTAAGCTCGCGACCACGAGAAGAGTTTTCGGAAAGGGAAGGCCCTTCAGGTCCATGGCGTTGGGGCCGAAGGGGTTGCAGGCTGGATGATCACGATCGGCTCCCACGGGAAGAAACGCCTTCCAGTACCAATCCCTGTCCTGCAAGCAAACGAAGTACTTTCCATCCAATTTGAGCTCGGATTCTGTTCTTTGTTGGCCGCCAAAGAGAGGGTTTAAGAGGATGTTTCCGGAGATTTGAATGCCGGATTCAACGGCTCTGACGGCGACGTGGTGGGCGATGTTACCGCCGGAGCTGTCACCGGCGAGGAAAACGCGAAGCTTGTTATCCTTCCCGCCGCGGAGCCATGGCTGGGAGGAAGCCCATTTCAGTGTGGTCCAGCCATCGTCGTAAGCGCAAGGGTAACGATACTCGGGAGATCGCCGGTAGTTGACGGAGATGACCACGGCACCGCCGCAGAGGGTGACGAAGCGGCGGCAGAGGGTGTCGTAGATTGCGCTGTTGGCGGAGGAGTGGGCGAAGCTCCCGCCATGGAAGAAGATGATCACCGGAAGGGGGTCCGTTGCTTGGGGGCGCTGGAGCTCGGAAAGCAGGGATCGCTGGGGAAGTTCGTCGCCAGCGGTAGCGGGTGCTGGGCGGTAGATTCTGGCCAGGAGGTTGGATGGGCGGTCGAGAAGAAGATCGAAGGAGACGACGCCGTTGACGGGTGAGGCATTAGCCGGAACCTTTCGATCGAGGAACTCTGCGAGATGTCGGTCGAAGCTGCCGTCGGGCCGCCGGAGCATGTTGTAGGCGACCTTGAAATTGGAGATCAGAACAAAGGTGTTGAGAGGAACCACCATCTGCAGTGAAAAAAAAAATTCGATTTAGAGATTGAATTGAGAGAGAAGTTCTTTCTCATTTTGGGTTTCGAAGAACTGGTCCCGATTGTTTTGGGGCTTTGTTTCAACTTCCAATTTTATCCGATTAATGAAAGATCGCGTGGATCAGAAGGGAATCGAGCTGTCCGCAGAATCTGTGGGATCTATTGAGGAAGAAACTTAGATTTAATCCTTCACGAATGAAGAAACTTAGATTTAATCCTTCACGAATGAAGAAAGGATCGCACATTGAAGAACTCCAGATCCAGTTTCGGTCTATTCCTCTGCGGGATCTCATCCCTGTGAAATTGCAAATTCTTTCAATCTAGAAGCCATAGAAACCAGATGGATCCCGAGATTAAATCAATCAGCTGGATAGATTAAGAATCTGTACAACACTGTAAACCCTAGAGAGGCAAACAAATCCGGAAGCTACAGCACGAATACCAAAATTCCCCATTAATACTCTGCGCAGAAGGGACGACAACGAGAAAATACAAATCAAAGCAAAATCGGAGAGAGGAAGTGAAGAAGATCGAACCTTCGAGTCGCTCGCGTTAACCTCGTTTCCTTCGGCCATGGTGCCTATCACTCTCCCTCTCCCTCTCCCTCGGGCCGAGACCGATCGATACAAGAGAATGGCAAAGATGAACTTAGAAAGCTCGGCACCCCTTCTCCAGCATAGTCCAAAATCCTTGAAAGGTAGATCGAGGCCGACGACAAGAATCCCAACTAAATCGTTTCGCCGGAATCCGCACGAACCTCCCCCTTCCGACCTCGATTCTGCGAAGCTGTGAGAGATACCAGATCTCTTGAGAGAGGGAGGAGAGGTAAGAACTAGAAAAGACGAGGACTGCAAAAAGGATAAAAAGAAACCGGTGAGCGGAGCACGCGGGACAAGCGGCAGAGGGGGCGGAGTCAAAGCCGACGAGGAAGACAAGGAGAGAGAGAGAGACAGAGGGGGGGAGGAGAAGAGGGAGGGAATAAGAGAAACGACAAATTCGGGCGGCACATAAAAAAACGGCGGTGGGACCCGCCTGCAACTTATTGGGTTATGATTTTTCCTTTTTTTTAAAAAAAATCTCCTTTTCTCAAATTTCTTTTAGTATATTTATGTACATATTACACTATTTAATTTTATTTTTACATTACACATCTATCCTTAGTTAATTACGCTATGCACACTCAAAATATTATAAAGCTTACATACACACACTTGAGTTAAAACTCAATCAAAATCTATTTGAAAAAAAAATAATTAATAAATTATTAAAATTATATTTTTACCTTTAATAGTACATATATTTTTCTTCCTCAATACTACACTAAAGCGCTGATTTGTCCTAAAATCAATTTACGTCGCAGATGGCTCCCTCCCTTGTCACCACCTAAACATCAAGGTTTTAGGATTTTAGAATTTTCACTCAAAATATATTTAAATATCCTTAAAATAATATGATGAACGGCTCAAATTTTTTGTAACTTAACTATAGTTAGGTTATTGAAAAATTATGATTACTTATTGTTGACGTAGGATGTAGGGGATCCCAAGGAACACCGAAAAAGAAAGAGAGTTCCAGGAGACGGCGGCGCGCAGAGGGATAAGCCTGTTAGAGAAAGCTTAAGAAAAGAGAGAGTTCAGGGCATTCAGAAGAACACACAGGGGTTTAAGGTGGTTCAGGGAGGAAATCCCCTACGTTCACCAAGCGATCGGTAAAGAAGATTTACTAATGGGAGAAAGTAGCCATGCAGGCTAATACAGTGCTTCTGAGAGAGAAAGAAAGAGAGAGCCCCTCAACTGGGGCCTTGACACAATCAAGATCGATCATCCTTTGCTGAGGACTGTTCCAGGGTATTTATAGGCGATGGAGTGCATGACTTCGTCCTGATTTTCCGGAGGAAAGGAGGCGGACAAGCCCTGGGTTCCCGCCGCTGGTACTTTCCCGGAAGCCACGAAAGGAGGATGATATCTTTTAATACCGGTACTTCCCCTGGGGATCCGTGATGGTTTGGAGCATGCGGATCCTTGGTTTGTGGGTCTGGAAGAAAGTGTTTTGTACGGGGAACGACGCGGTTGGGTCAAGCTGATTGTGACAGGCACCACTTCGTAACCTCGTGCCCGACGTTACCGAGGATGATCTTGGCTCGTCGTGGACGAGGCTAAGTGAACCCTTGTGGCCGGGGTTAGACCCTGCCAGGAATCTGTAAGAACAGAGGAGTTAGCAAATAAATGAAAGTAACCGGAGACCAGCAAAGCGCCACGTGTATGGTTGGGATGCAGCGCAGGATCCACGTGTTAACATTATTATAATAGAAAAAAAGTTAAAGTGTGTGTATGTAAGATTTTATAATATTTTAAGTATGCATAGCGTAATTAACTAAGAATGGATGAATAATGCATAAATAAAGTCAAATAGTGGCATATAGGTAATTATCCCATTTCTTTTTGTAATTTCGTTGAAGGATTAACGCGGTTGTTAGTAATTTTATATTGTTAAGATTCGAAACGAAAGTAGGCCTCTTGATTGAACAGATTTAAATCGTGTTAGCCTTAAATCAAATTTAACCCAAAAAAACATATAGATCTGTTTAAAAATTAGTTTGACTTGAGGTAGACCTAAATCTGATTTATGACTTATGGCAAATCAGATTTTCAAATCAAATTTAGGATAACTCAAAACTTGTATTAACTGTAATTTACATATTTAAGTTTTTAATTCTTTTAAAAAATGAGAACTTTTTGTTAACTTAAAATTTATAAATATAATAATAATAATAATTAATCTATTACTTAATTTGAATATTTATATATATATATATAGTAATAATAAATATTAATTAATCAATTATTTAGCAGGTTACACAATAATAAATTTTAAATTTGAATTAAGAATATAAAAAATAAAATAAGTTAAAAATTTGTAATTTGTTTATTTTTTTTAATAAAATTTATTTTAATATGCCTAATTTAAAATATTAATATACTATTTTAGATTATCAAATATATATATATATATGCTTTTTTTATTTTTTGAAAGAAATATATATATATATTATAAAAAATTTTAAATAATATTATAAGTACAAAATTTATAAAATTAGAATTTTAATAAAATTAATTAAAAGTAATTTAAATATAATATAGGGTAATTCCACTTAGGCCCTGAAGTTCGTATAACTTGCCATAAAGATAAACAAATGTCAAAATATGTCGTCCAAGTGCACAACAACTACCATATAGTTCACTAGAGCCCTAATTATTTTTAAAAATCTTCCAATCAGGTCAAATATATCTTTTTCCATTTAAAATACAGTTAATTTATTAAAAAATTAAATTAAATATTTTTTAATTACGATTTTACCCCTCACGCGCAGAACGTCCGCTCACAGGTCGCCTGCGCGGCCTCAAGCGGCCGCGTCCACGCGCCGGCTGTCAGCAGCAAGAGGGCGCCAGCGGCCCGTAGTGAGTGGCCCCGCGCGTAGGAGTCTGCACGTCGCCATGCGCACCGGCGACCCGCGCGCCTGACGCACGGGTCACCGCAACCCGCGAGGTAGCCCGCAAGGCATCCGCGCACTGGCGTTTGCGCCGGGGTAGCCCACGAGCAGGGCGTCCGCACGCGGCCCTGTGCGTCGGTTGCTATCTAGGCCACGCGCCCTGGGAGTCTGCACGGGGGCGGCCTGCGCGCTGCCTCACATTCTGGTGTCTGCGAGCCAGCTGCTGCAACGCGCCGCCTAGCGCAGGGCATCCACGGCCTTGCGCGCAGGAGGCTGCGGCACACGACCTCACATGAATATGATGACATATTTTGAAAATTAATAGATTAAAGAAGGGTATTTTTATCATTTTTATAATACATAATAGAATCTGTCACGGAGGTACCACGATGTCCCGTGTAATATTTTTTGTGGAGCTGAATGACATGTTTTGAGATTGTAGACTTTTGTGGTCAAGTAAGCAAATCTCTGAGACTTAAATGAAATTACCCCTATAATATAAATTAATAATATAACTTTTTAATAAAATTTTATAAATTTTATATTTTTTTGATTTAATAGAGAAAAATATTATTATGAGAATCAATAAAATTATATAAATATTACTTTAAAAATCGGATCATATTTTCACCGGATGCCGACCCAAATACGTCTCACTAAATATATAAATGAAACAGGTCAAATTTCAAATTAATACTTTAGATCAAAAAATTATTCCTTTAAATAGAATAATTGAATCAAAATTTAAATCAAATCTGATTATAATCTAACCCGTTGATAGGTTTGCGTGCTAGTTCGGCTGGAGTAGGACCATTCAAACTCGTCTCATTCCATCAACAAAAAAAAACTCATCTCATTAATTTATAAAGCGATTTAAATTCAAAATAATTTCAAATTTAAGTTACAACAATTTGATTCGCCAATCTTTATTCAAATCAACTTAATTTTTTTAGTAAATTAAAAAATATCTTAAAAAAAATTGCATGCAATTTTTTTTTTCTATTGCTAATTTTGATCAAAGCAGACCGTAATAATGTATTTATTTTAATCATACAGACTTAATTATTAACATAAGTATAACTCTGAAGATATTAAAAATTTAAAATCATACCTCAAAAATTATAAATTTTAATATAATTTACCTATTATATTATATAAATAAATTATTTTATTTTTATTAAAAAAATATTAAAACCAAGTTTGATCCTATCAAATTCGACCATGTTTCCAACTAGGCTTGATAAAATGTAAATACGGCTCATGGTTCGACTCAATACACTTGGCTCAAATTCAGTTCAAGCTAAATATTAATTTAAATATCGAGAGATTACTGATCCACGGGCCAAACCCTTACTCCTTAGTTTTGATGTTCTCGTCTAACTCTTTTATAGTCTCAAGAAGTAAAATTTCAATTTTTTTTTTAAATTTGAGATAAACTTGCCAATGCTCTCCTAATCTCACAGAGATCTAGATGCAATTTACCTTAAATTTTAAGTTATAAAATTAGGTTTTTCAAATGCCGCTATACATTCGTAAGAAAACTTGTTGACGTAATTATTATTATAGAAAATTATCATATAAAAATTATTTTAAACTGCAACTTCAACTCGGTGCAAGCTCTAGTGTTTTTGAGTGCTTCCAGAGTACCATTTTGCTTGAAAATAGGTTGTTGCACGAACCTAATTTCAAACGGGCTTGTTTGGTTGGAGGATAAATTTGGGTAAGGAAAGAGAAAATATTTTATTTTATAGAGTTGATGGGAAAGAAATTTATTTTAATATTGGGAGGTGTAGGATGTGAAATAAAATTGATTTTAAGGTTGGAATTTGTGTTAGATGTGAAATAAAGTTATTTTTTAATGTTTGAATTTGTGTTGGATGTAAAATAAAGTTATTAAAATTTATAATAAATTTAAAATATTATTATTTTATTCCTTGGCCTATTTTTAGGACTTTGCCAAACAAGCAAATACGTTGAATCCAAAAATATATATATATAAAGACAAAAAACTATGTATCACAAAAAAGTTAAAGTGAAAAAAAATTGAATTCAAAAAACTTATATTATGAGGTAGCATCTATTTTCTTTAAGGTAAATTGCATTTGCCACCTTAAGGTTGGATGCGTGTTATAAATGAGTCTAAATTTTTTAAAATTCTTAATTTGTGCTCTAATTAGATCTCTAAAGTTAGTCTTCACCTTTTAACCCCATCCTTATAGACTATGCTAAAAAAATTTGAAATATTTAAAAATATCATTGTTCTCTTTATTGTATACTAAAAAGCACGAATAATTATTCTATTCAACAGGCCGATAGCGGTGCCATGTAAGTAGTGGGACTGACCTACTACTGATGTGCGTATATCTATTAATTGACTGAACGAAATAAAATTTCAGAAAGCACGCATATTTTCTCCTTTTTTTCACATTTTTTGTCTCCATGTAACTTAATTTAAGATTTCAAATTTAAAAATTTTAATTAAGATTAAACTTTTAATCTTAAAAATTCAAAATTTATAATATTTGATTCATGAACCTCCAACTTGTGTTACAAGTCAAATTATTGCTCTAAAAAAAGTTTAAATTAAATATTAAATTTTTTAATCTCAAATTTGAGAAGTTATGAAATTTAAATTATAAATTATAAATTTTAGTTTTAAAATATCTTTAACGTGAACATTAATAAATTTTTACAATTTATAATTTTAAACTAAGAAGAAAACTAAGCTAAAAATTTATTATTATTTTTGTTGGTGGTAAATAATTTATAAGATTTTACTAAAAAACACTTCTATTAATATTTTATATTTATTTTAATTATGTATAAATTTAAATATTAAAATTTATTTTTATTTTATATTTTATATAAATCTCAACTTTAAAATTTAATTTTATGTTAAATTTTAATAAAAAAGTAACTATATTTATATTTAACATAATTTTTAATTATAAAGTAATTTTAAAATAGTATTATACATTTTTAATAAATAATTTAAAACTTTAAATTTAATTTAAATTTATGTAATAATTGTATCATATGAGTAAAAATATTATTTTTATTCATATAATATTATTGCTATAAAAAGTGATACATAAGAACCAGGTAGAATTTAAAATTTGGAAAGAAAATCACGTTCAATAAATAAATAAATAAATAAATAAATAACTACAGGTATATATAATTATACATATATGCGTGTATGTGTATATTGAAGAAGAAATATAGTTCACTTTGTCCTTCCCTTGCCGCCGGCAATTAGCCCCGCCACTCCGGGCACTGATCCACCGGCCGGGTCTTCTGAGTTCCGGCCTTAAGCGGGCACGGCGCATCCACCGGCGGCACCATGCAGTTATATTGGAGGCACAGCGAGGTAGTCACTGGAATCGCCGCCGCCGGCGAGATCTGCATCCCGCTCAGGAAGTTGTGCTGCAGGTAGAGCAGCTCCATGCCGGAGGCCTCCAGCCGCTCGGCGAACCTCGCCGGCACTGCCCCCGTAAACCGGTTGTTGTTTAGATACAGCCTCCCCACCGCCGCCAGCAGCGGAGACAGCGATCCCGATAGCCGGTTGTAGCTCAGATCCACCTCAGGTATCCTCACCTCCGTCGTCGGAGACACCGCGCCGGAAAATTGGTTCCGTTGGAGCCTGAGGGACGAGAGAGGAAGGGTGAAAATGCTACCGGGAACGGGGCCTGTGAGGCGGTTCGTGCTGAGGTCGAGGTAGGCGAGGCAGGTGAGCTGCGGGAGGACGCCATCGATTTGACCGGAGAGCTGGTTCCCGGAGGCGGCGAGATAGCGGATTGAAGGTGGAAGGGCTGGGAGACCGCCGAACAGGTTGTTGTGCTTGACGTCGAGGCGAAGCAGCGGCGCAGAGGAGGGGAAATCGGGGATCTCGCCGGATAGACGGTTGTGGCAGAGGATGAGGTTGGATAGCGCTGGTAAAGAGGAAATCGTCGGCGGGATCTCGCCGGAGAGGATGTTGAAGCTCAAATCAACGGTCCGAAGATGGCGGAGAGAGACGAGAGAGGCTGGGATGGGGCCGGAGAGGAAGTTACCGCTTAGTGCAAGGAAGCGAAGGGAGGAGCATTGGGAGATGGAGTCCGGTATTCTACCGAAGACACGGCCGGGGACGAGGGAGAGCTCCGAGAGCTGAGAGAGGCGGCCGATGGCCGGATCGAGCCGGCCAGTGAGCCCCGGCGAGCCGGCACGGGGATCGCCAAGGGCCAGTGCAACGACTCGCGCTCTGGCGCAGAAGACGCCGGGGAAGCTGCAGGGTTCTCCGGTGAAGGACCACCTCGAAAAGAAATCCGAGCCCGGCAGATCTGACAGCGATTTCCGTATCGATTGGAGCGCAAGGAAGTCCACCGGATCGAGTGTCGTCGCTGCTGCCGCTGGAGGCCGCATCGTGGAGAAGAGAAGAGCAGACATGAGAAGAAGCAGCTTCGTTGCCATTGATTTTCCTCCGTTTCTCCGCGTCAGACCAAGCAAGGTAGGAGAGGATTGTTAAAATAAATAATGTCGACGAAGAGAAAGAGAGAGAGAGAGGGAGGAGGGAGTGATCGGAGTTTACCGCCCAAGAATTCCCGTCAATGTGGCTTCGCTTTCAGCTTTCTTTCAAGCAGCTGGAGTGCTTTAATGGCGGCAAGAGACAGAGGGTCTGAAGACGACGAAGAACTGAAGAAGCTGCTATGATTTTAGCTTGGGGAAGAAGGCGGCATAAGTGTTCAGCTTCCACTATATCATTTATGTATTTTATTTATTTATATTTTCTTTTGCTGGTTTTCTGGTTCGGAAAGCAAACGGCAGTCCGAACCAGAGATTCGGTTAACAGCTCAAAGGTTAGTATCGGTGGTGACCGCCACGTCAGCACATGGAAGTTCCTTTGATGGACCGGCACGTGTACGCCAGCCGGTTGCCCCTTGGTCGTCGTATTGTTCATTTTTAACTCTAGCCGAATGGGTTGATTTTTTTTTTTTTTTATTTATTTGAATACGAAGAATACGACCATGTGAAATGTGGGTCCCGCAAACCGCAACGGTCCGCTTCCTCGCACGTGACTTGCACGTGTGAGAGGCCCACGGAATAGAATTATCCTGAACTAGCCTGGGCCGGCCCGCCAGGAAACGGGCCTCTGCCCAAACAAATTCCAAGAATTACAATTCGGCCTCGTTCGGCTCGAGTTATGTTTTTAGCCCAACTCAAATTTTAACTGTAAAAATTAATTTTATTTTATATTCAACACAAATAGAAATATTAGAATTAAATTTATTTTATATTTTACATATTTTTCAATATTAATTTTTTTTTTACTTATTTAAAAAAAACTCAAACCAAATGAGGCCAAACTATCGTCCCCACTAGGCAATTAACAATCATGATGAGGCTTTTTAGCTAAATATTATGTTTATGAGCAATAATGTTTTTTTTTAAATTACATGTTGGTCCTCCAGGACTAAAGGTTTATCATATTGGTGCTTAGATGTGTAATTATTTCATTTGACACATACCTAAAACTGTTCACATTTAATTTTTTTTAAATTTTTAAAAAAGGTTGCACATGCTTTCTTTTATGAAGCATTTTTCAATTTTAATTTACACATTTAGCACATACTTTAAGTTTAATTTAATTTTATATTTTATAATTTTTTTGAAAGCTTATTTTATACAACTTTTAAAATAATAATTTCAACCTTTTAATTTATCTTTAACTCAATTAAAATAAGTAGTTGTGTACTCAATTTTTGCCAATTTAATATAAAATATGTGTAGAATGTAAAATAAAATTAATTTTTAATATTAAATTTTATGTGATATGATATGTTAGATTAAAATCAAACTAAGTTAATTTTTAACTTTAAAACAAAAGAAACCTAAATTCTTATTTTTAGATCATGTTTTAACTTATTTCAATTCAAATTCAATCTATTAATATGCCAGTTAATCAAAAATGATGTCCTACAATATTCAGACAATTTATATAATAATTATGGGATAATTTCACTAAGCCCCTGAGGTTTACTCAACTTGCCATGCAGGTCTATAATTTTGAAAACATATCAGACCGGTCCCCAAACCTTACTGTATAGGTCATTATGGTCCTTAATATTTATAAAAAGCTTTTCAATAAGGTCCAATTAAATATTTTCCGTTAAATAAAAATTTTAATTAAGAAATCATAAAAAAATTTAATGTAAAATTATAATTTTACCCCTGGTCGTCGCCGGCGAAGTTGCGGGAACCCGGGCGCCGGCGCCCTGCATGTGGAAGTCTGCGCGCGGACTCCTGGGGACGCGCTCGGCGGCGACCCGCACGCACCATCGTCCAAGCGCACCGGTGACCTACGCGCAGACGCTGGCTCGGCGAGCAGCTGAAGATCGGAAATATAGAAGAGTAAAAATGAGTATTTTCAAAATTTTAATAGCATTTAACGAATATCGTCATAGAAGGACCACAATGACCTATACAATAAGTTTTGGAGATCTGTTTGGCAGTTTTCAAAATTATGAGTCTGCGTGGCAAGTTGAGTAAACCTCAGGGGCCTAAATTTTCGATTCCAAGGAGGCTCCACCAATATGTCTCAAAGTTTTCGGTTGCTGGAACAATATTGAGAACATTTTCATTCAATATTTCTCACTTCACCAAAGTCCAACAGAATCGTTATCATTGGCAATCCTATACATCGACAACCACTTTTATGTGACATCCTCAATCTTTTTGTTTTTGTAAATATTGTAATTGGTATAAAATAACTGTGTTTAATAATTTTATGTGAATAATTATAGGAGTTTTTACTTAGGCCACTGAGATTTACTCGACTTGCTACACATATCAATAATTTTGAAAACATGCCAGATTTTACGTGCGCGTGGATACCAGCGGCCGCGCGCTGCCAGCCGCAGTGACGACCTGAGGTACAATTATAATTTTACATTAATTTTTTTTATGATTTCTTAATTAAAATTTTGATTTAATGGAATATTTGACGAAAATTATTTAATTGGATCTTATTGGAAGCTTTTTATAAATTTAAGGACCATAATGACCTATGCAGTAAGTTATGGTGATTGATTTGACATGTTTTAAAAAATTATGAACCTGCATGGCAAGTCAAGTAAATCTCAAGAACCTTAGTGAAATTACTCCCAAAAACTATATTGAATATAAAATAAAAATATTATTTTATTTAAATATTGATAAAATATGAAATAAAATTACTTTTATTTAATTATTTATATAATATAAAATAAATATAAAATATTAATAAAAATTCTTTTGGAAGTATCTCAAGGTTTTTGAGCCTGATCAAGTGAGAAGTAAATGCAACAAATTCAAATTTTTTTATTCCAATCAAATAAAACATTGCACCCACATGACATTATCTAACAACCTAAGACCGTTTTGCAATTTACCCAAATATAAATGAACCCGCCTGCAGTCAGAGCCGATTCGTGATTCGTCGATTCGTCGATTCGTCGATGAGCCTCGGCTTGCAGCGTGAAGCCCCCTCTCGGCTGATCATCGGCTTCGGTGAATCTTCTACGGCTGCCTTCTGCTTCGGAACCCGGGAGGTATCCCGCCTGCCGCGAATTTCGAAACGCCGCCATCTGGCTCGTCGGCGGATTGTTCCTTGTTTTCGTTTCTTCTTTCTTTTCGGATTCGGCTTAGGGTTCGCCCCTACCGTTGGGGGTGCTTCAGGTCGTACCTGATTTAGGTTTTTCGTCTGCATTGGGACGCACGGTTGAGTACTGTTTGATATTGCCATGGCTTTTGCTGGCTTCGGTAAGAACTCAGGACCTTCAGTCCCTCCAAGAACCCAGACCACGTTTGGAAGCATCCCCGCGTTTCCGTCGCCGCTTTTAAATTCTAACCCTGAGATCTCGAACGCTGCAACGGGCATCGGGCAGATGCAGCAGCAGCAGCAGCATGTGATTACACAGTCCGAAAGGTAATTTTGTGTGTGATTGATAGTTTGTTTCTTTAATGGATGATGTCAATGTGTTATATTAGTTTCCATGGACGGCTTCATGAGGTATTCATGGAAGAATTGGAGAGGACTCGTCTGATTTATGCTTGAATGATGGGAGCGAAAAGCTTATTGCTGTTGATAAGGAGGTCCAAGCTTTACTTTTACGTCATACTGTCAATTTTTTAGGTCTCTCAAGTCTTACGAAGATCTACATGAGCAGCCATCTGCACTACCATATTCAGCAAATTATGAGAGACCCTCTCCAGTTGCAATAACTATAACTTCAAATGATACTGGGACTAAGTTTTCCACAAACCCTAGTAGACTCCATCTTTCTAAAAGGACTAGATCACCGCCTTGGCCATCTCGTGAGAGTAGTTCTCTGGGAATCTATAGAGCATCGGATGTTTCTGCATCAAGGTAAAAACTTTCATGAATGTCATTAAATCGGCTTATTGTGGTCTTTGCCAGGTTACTTAGTAAGCAACCATAGCATTTCGATTGTCAACATTTGCAGTTGCGTCCTTTTAAATTATTTGGAGCAAACTTGCTTTCATGTAAATGATTGATTGATTGTTGTGGTGATTGTAGCTAAATGGCTTTCATCTAAATGATTGTTGCAGTGATTTTAGCTGCTTTTTTCAACCTTGGTGGAAGAGTTTGATTTCCAATAAGTGTAGACATATTGATTTTTTTAAATCAGAATCCTCCATATTGATTCTGTTGGAATTGTTTAATTGTATAAACTGCTAGAATGAAGTTAATCTTACATCAATTAGTTAGTACATTAAGCTTACATGTCAAGTGGTATCATAACTTAGCATGATACAATTAGTTATTGGTTCGTGCCTAGGTTTAGATTCTACATGAAATTAAGCTAGTTAAAGCTCATATCTTTTGAAAGAAACTTTAACATCTTTTTGTAATTTTTTGAGTACTTTTTGGCAGCCAATGTTAGTTGAATTAGCATGACCCCATTCTTGAATGCCCCTATATGTGGGCTTTTCTTTAAATGCTGGATCCCAACTTTATGCTCTATTATTGTGGGACATGATTAGCATGGCTACTAATCTGGCCTTTCCACATGCTTCGTACTTTTTATATTTATTTTGTACATATTAACTTAAGATATAGTTGTGTGAATTTATTTCTCATTTTCATTCTCCATGTCGAATTCAATATATGATGTATGTTATGTGTTCTATGACACATCTTTCCTTAAAAATTGCAGCAACTGTTTTACCACAAGAAATTTTCATTTTTCGACTGACTGAAGTTGCTCTTTATTATGGAAGATTGGAGCATGCTTACTTGCCATAACCTTTGGATTCATCATAGTATTTTCTTTGCTTTTTCAGTTTTTTGTTTGTGCTTATCGATGCATTTAAATGTATCAGTATTTTTTTGTCTATGTTGTTTGGCTTTTCCTTTACTTTAAAACAATAACCACCACCAATAAGCCTCAATCCCAATCTACAATTATTTCTTTTCTCCATCAACTCATTGTAAAGTAGCTACAAATGATTCAAAGTTATGTTTAATTGACCAAATCCCTTGTCATTTTGTGGTCATCCCATTCTTGTTTTTACTTTTGTTATATGAATCTCTTCATGTTTATGCATAGAGTTTTTATAGGTCAACGATGGCCAAAATTTCACTCTTATCTTGTCCTTTAAAGGTGTCCTACTTATTCTATCTTTAATATGATGATTTCTATTGCTTCTCTATACTTCTCTATTAATTTTCCTACAAGCTACAACCTCCATTCTCATGTAAAGTCTTGCATATCAGAAAGTACTTAAGTTGGATAACTTGATTACTACATAGATATGCGAGCATGTTAGTTCCTTGAAAGTAACTTTGCGCAATCGTTCTTGTCAAAAACTTATTTCTTACTTTGTATTGATGTTAACCCATCTTTCTTGTATGATTGTGCTTGTGAAGTTATGATTTTTCTGTAAGGATGGCTCATTAATCTTTGTTAGATATAGATCATCTATTTGAATACTATAATGATAGTACATTTGATGCTCTAGTTACGCTAACATAAGCACACACTTGATTATTATTGTTTTATTTCTGTTATACATGAATTCAATTTTCTAAATTTTTCTCCTTTCCTCGATTTCCTTAGAAATGTTAAATGAACATATCATTTGTATACTTCATCTTTGTTTATTTGTTAACTTGTAAATTTTGCATTCATATTTTTACTTTCTACCTTTTATGACGCATTATGATTACTGGTATATGATTTCATCGTCCATAATTGATAAATCAGTAAGCTTCAAATTTCCACCTGGTAATAGCAATTTGCTTCTATGTGGCTTATCAATCTTGCAACTGCTATATTTTGTTATGTATTGTCAATATATAAGTGGTTCACCTCTTTGTTACACTTATATTGTATGTGATTGTCCCTTTTATTGTTTTGGGAGAGGTGCATCTACTGAAAGACCTTAAGAAATGTAATGGAGGAAGCTCCTAAAATGATGATGTCTCCTCCTCTGAACTTTGAAACTACTAATTATCTATAGAAGGCCAATTTTGTTTGTGAAGAAATTCAGTAGTTGATCGACATCTCTAGTTTTTACAATTTTGTTTGTGAAGAAATTCAGTAGTTGATCGACATCTCTAGTTTTTATTGAGATTATCTTTGTGTGTCTTGGAGCTTGAATTAACCATTGTGGATTCTAAATTTCTAGCTTTAGTAGATTTTTTTTTGTGTCTTGGAGCTTGAATTATACCATTGGGCCTATCAGTCTTGCAATCACTATATTTTTTCTGTACTGTCAATATATAAGTGGTTTACCTCTTTGTTACACTTATATTGTATGTGATTCTCCATTGTCTCTCGCTTTAGGAGAGGTGCATCTACTGAAAGGACCTTAAGAAATGTAATGGAGGAAGCTCCCAAAATGATGTCTTCTCCTCTGAACTTTGAAACTAACAATTCTCTACAAAAGGCCAATTTTGCTCATGACGACGTTTAGTAGGTGGTTGACATCTCTAGTTTTTATTAAGATTATCTTTGTGTGTCTTGGTGATTGAATTGCACGATTGTGGATTTTAAATTTCTGGCAACCAATTGACCTAAAAGCTCAAGCTTGTAGTTTATATTTCAAGATTAATTTTACGTCCTTACATTCCCCCTTCTGTGCAGGCATATTTGCTTTATTGTAGGATTGATGGATAGTTTAAGGGCTTGTGCGAATAGATGCTATTAAAAATAACATTATTTACACAAATTCAAAACGTGTTAGTAAAAGCAATGAGAACAATACGTTGGAGCATGACAAGATAATTATCCAAAAAAGTATACCAAGATATTTGCTGTTTGGCTACTCTAATGCTTACATCCATGGCCCGAAAGCAAGAAACAAAAACCTCACTAAGTTCCCCTTGATAGGCTGGGAAATCATTTTACACTACTACTCTTCCTTCCTTCTCTAGGTTCATTCCTTAGAACACTTGAAGGAATGCTCACCAAGAGTCACACTCTCCAATCTAGGTTCACTCTCTAGTTCCTTCTTCACTCAAAGGAATGCTCGCCAAGAGCCTGCTTATTCCTCACCATGAAGAAAATATGATCATACTCACCAAGTGCCCAAATTCTCACCAACGCCCTGTTTGGCGCGAGGATCAAAATCAGGACCAAAATGGTACTAGTTTAAAAAACAACAATAATAATGATAAATAATTTTTTTTAATCATTTTACACATTCTAATATAATAAAATATTGTTTTACTTCACATACTCAAGTATTTTGGTTCAAGATGTGACATAAAGTTAATATTTTTATTGAAAATTATTTAGTATGTGAAGTAAAATAATATTTTTTATATTAGAATATGTATAGAATGATTAAAAAAATGTATTTATCATTATTATTATTGTTTTTACAAAGACATTACTCTTTTAGAACTATTAAGAAAGCAAGAGAGAGAAATTTGAATCATAAAGTTATAATATGATTTGAGATCAACCAATGAATGCACTAAGCTAGATGAGGGATTTCCCCTTTAGAGCTTAAGCACTTGAGCATGGTTCACCAATGGTGCTTTCTTGTTGGTTACCAAAACTAATTGATCACTATAAAACATTCTCAAATTCTCACAAAATTATTTGAAATTATTCTCAGCTCATTTTTGCTTCTAGTGTAAATTACATTGTTTGACTAGGGGACCCCAACCTGAGCAGGTCGCTTGGGTTGTTCGAGAACTCTTATTTGGCTGACCGTGTTTCGGAGATGCGGTCTGACTCGTCCACGTATCACGATTGGATGACACAACTATTTTTCCCTTAAAAAATGCTCAAGGCTTATTTCATCTATTGTTACGCATTCATTTAGGCTGACCTTACAATAATTCTTCCCAAAACAACAAGTGAAACAAAGGTCTTCAGTCTTGATCACTTCACTTCATTGTCTTGATTGATCTTTTTGTTCTTGATTTGGTCTTTTCAATTCACTGAATTTGTAATTATCATTACTTGAGTTATTATCTGTTTGCTTATTTGCTTTAGCATTTCGCATTCCATTAATCGTTTGCCAAGTATCATGAGATAATCTAAAATAATTCTTGATAAACTGTAAGTTCCTTTTAACTTAAACTTGTTGCCCAAACATAAATGGCTCGTTTGGTTCAAACATTGTTTTTGGACAAGGAAAAGAATATATTTTATTTTTAATAGAAAAAAATTTATTTTAATACTAAAAAGTATATAAAATGTGAAATAAAGCTAATTTTAACATTCGTATTTATATTGAATGTAAAATAAAGTTGTTTTTTATAATTAAAATTTATGTTAGGAAAAACAATCTTTGAACAAAACGAGGCAAAAGACCCTTAAAAACATTGACGAATCAACATTAACATGGATTAGGTTCATCGTGTCTTTTTTATTTGGTTAGACATGTTAAATGTCTGGTTAGATTAAGCTTAAAGGTTTAGGTTTATTATAGTTTTGTACTTTTATTCGGATGATTCAATGTATGTTTGACTTGTCTGACAAATGGCTATTTGGATACTTGGCTTTTGCTTGTTGAAAAAACTTACTCGTTATTTTAGTTGCACAAATATTGCTTACTACAGCATATGTATTTCTTTCTGATTCGTGTAACAAAGTTGCATTTATTCCATTTTTCCAGGCCTGATAAATCCCCTACTATGTTGGGAAAACAAATAATATCTTCTTCACCTTTATATACACATCCCCAAAGGAGTCCTGACCATGTAAATTCTTATTTTGACACACAAAGTGCTGGTAATTCTATTCCACTAAAGTCACCGTACCTTGGTGCATCTAAAAGGGCTAGGTCTCCTCTAAATTTGGTCGAGGAATTTGTTGAGTTGTCTTCTAGCCTACTTGATTCTGAGAGGTAATCTAGTTTTTTTTTTTTTCTGTTTATCATATTTCCTTCAAACACACCTACTGCGAGAGATAATTGGTTAGGGTTAGAATTTCCTATTGAAGTAGAAGTTTTTTTTTTTATTATTCTTATTGAAGTAGAAATTTGGTACAGGGAAATGCAAGCAAAGGCAAAGAGGTTAGCTCGCTTTAGTGCTGAGTTAAATCAGCCATTACAGAACTTGCATGCCCTCACAAGGCAAAAACCTTCTGGAAACATGCAAAATGAGGTTCCTGTAAACATGCAAAAGGCTGATGAGCATGATGAAGATGCTCAAGTTGTGGCATATGGAATTGACTTCTCTGGCCATGAAGGTGCTGATTCCTTAAAAGCTGTTATTGGGCTTTGCCCAGATATGTGTCCAGGTATTTCCTTTTGGATAATTTTGTACGTTTTCCTGATTCATCAGTATTGACATAACTGAGAGTAATTTCTCCATATTATAGAGTCAGAAAGGGAGGAGCGAGAAAGAAAAGGAGATCTTGATAAATTTGAACGATATGATGGAGATAGAAACCAAACAAGCAAATTTCTTGCTGTTAAGAAAGTGTGTGCTGAGTATTCTCAATCTTGTCTGTCAGGTTTTGTTTGTTCTAAAGTAAAACTGGCTTTCATAAGCTAAACAAATGGAAGCATAATGGAAGTTCTTATCTGATTCATACAGTATAATAGGACGTCTGAGCGTGAAGCTGCTTTGATAAGGCCCATGCCTGTCCTGCAGAAGACAGTTGATTATCTCTTAAATTTACTGGATCATCCATATGATTCCAATTTTCTTAATATCTATAACTTCTTGTGGGATAGAATGAGGGCTGTAAGAATGGACCTGAGGATGCAGCATATTTTCAATGAAAAGGCCATCATCATGCTAGAGCAAATGGTATTTTTCTCTTGCTGAGGAAGTCGTGATGCCACTTGCTTCTATTTGGGATTGATGACATGAATTTCTTTTGCTGTTACAGATAAGGTTGCATATAATTGCTATGCATGAGTTGTGTGAATTTGAGAAAGGCGAGGGCTTCACTGACTGTTTTGATGCGCACCTAAATATTGAACAAATGAATAAGACCTCTGTTGAGTTGTTTCAAATGTATGATGACCATAGAAAGCAAGGAATATATGTGGCATCAGAAAAGGAGTTCAGAGGATATTATGCACTTCTCAAGTTAGATAAGCATCCTGGCTATAAAGTAAGTGTTTGGTTGTGATCTAAATTCGTGTATTTCTGTAATTTCATTTATGTACCATTCCTGTTTGCTAGGTAGAACCAGCAGAGCTCTCACTTGATCTTGCCAAGATGACTCCTGAGATACGAACTACTCCTGAAATTTTATTTGCTCGAGATGTGGCGAGGTTTCTATCACACCTGTTGTCATGATTTGCTATTGTTGAATATAGTATCTAGCTCAAACATAACCTGCTCACCAATCATTGCAGAGCTTGTAGGTTTGGAAACTATATTGCATTTTTTAGGCTTGCTAGAAAGGCAACCTATCTTCAGGCATGCTTAATGCATGCTCATTTTGCTAAGGTATTACCTCCTTTCTTGCATATTATTGCAGTGATTATAACAGGATTTAGGTCTTTACCTATGCAGCCATTCATTTGTTTTGAAGCTTTAGTATTTTTTTTTTGCAGTTTATTTTTTTGCATTAGTTCATAGCTGGGATGCCGTATCCTGTTCCTTTTATTATGTCTTTTTATTTAATGGCTTGACAATCTTTTAAAAGGGTGAAATCTTATTAGCTGCAGTTTCTGTTCCTAATCTTATGATAATTGAGATACTGCAAAAATCATATATATAATTTTGAATTAATATGGACTTATGATAAATGGGAATTTAGCAAGTTAGATTAAGACTATCAGTGTAACGTCCAAGTATCTCTGTTCTCTATATTTTGGTTCTAGGGTGAATGTGATTGTTTGTACACTATCTGGGAGGTATGAGTTAGGCATAACGTCTTGAACGATGAACGTGGAACCTCATGAACAATGTTATGTAGTGTGGATTTTTAGTGCCATGTGTATAGCTAATCCTGAAGTCAGGTGTTGGGATAGTATGTTGTTGGTGGGCAAGTCCTAAAGAGTTGGTGTGAGCTAGCTCTTAATCGTGCCAAGTATTGAGTTGCATGAAAACATGCAAGAGAATATCATAGCTCTTAATCATGCCAAGTGTTGAGTTGCATGAAAACATGCAAAAGAATATCATAGCTCTTAATCGTGCCAAGTGTTGAGTTGCATGAAAACATGTAAGAGAATATTATATATATATATATATATTCTCTGATTCTGTCATTTTCTCTCTCATTAACTCCTTTTGTGATTCTAGTTTCCTGAAAATTGGAGAAATAGCCCAGCGGATAGGATGAACTGGAAGTAGGGGAGATTCTAAGCTAATATTCATTTATTTTCTTGTAAATGACAAACGCAAAGTAGGCAAATCTCATGCATATAAATATAAAAGAGATAAAGCTATGCATCTTTTACTTTAAGGTATGCATGTTTTTCTTTAAAGAAGTGTGCATAAAAGTCCTGATTTATAATTGAATATTTATGTGGAGAAATTCTGTGATTGCTCTATTACCTTCTTGCGGAGAGTAACTTGAAAGCCAAGTCTAGAGGACTTCTAGAGACTTGTGTTAAAGAAATGAACTGTGAAAGAAAGGGAGAGAAAATGTGGTTTCTGATTTCTCGTAGTAAAGGTGTCTGCCCAAACTGGAAAGTGGTGATGTTGATACTGTAAATCCAGTTTACCGCTGAGGGTAGTATTGGCAAAGATGATGCTGTAATTGAGGGTAGAATTGGCAAAGATGATAAACCAGTCTATCGCTGAGGATAGTATTGGCAGTGAGCTGGAATATGTGGTATTATGGGTGGTCGCTGAGGACCATTCTAGAGAATTTGGGCAGAGAGGCAATACATCGAGAAATCAGAACCGGTTGAGCAATCGTCGTCCCCGATGTTTGGTTGGATAGCCGTCGTCCCCGATTCTTGGTAAGATTGATATGTTGAGTTGTACTATCATGAAAATACGAATGTTGTAAGTGTACCGATGTTATGGGTAAAATTGATATCAAGAAGTCATCGAGAAATGATGTTTGATTAATTGTGGTTTGACGGTCCAACGTTCAGCTGAGGATTGTCGGTGCACGTATTATGACCGAGGTTTGTCTACACTGTTTGTGCAAACCAAGGTTTTCAGAACCGGATCGAAGATTGAACCGGTCAATCGATCGATTCATGGTTTTATCGGTTCAACCGAATGACTTAATAATTGCATCATAATTAAATATAAATTTTCTAAATGTGAGATTAATGTTTAAAATATGATAAAAAAATATTTTGAAAAAATAGTACAACTAATTTAAAAATTTACTAGCACAAGAAATGTATAAAAAATTAAAAATTACAAAACAAAACGAATACAATTGCTTTTCTTGTCAATTTGTCATTCAAAATACTTTGTCTCTTTTATAATAATTCGAAATAAATTCATGATAAAAAAATTAATAAATCAGCTAAACATTCATTATATAAAATAATTATTATTTAAAATATAGCATCAATATTAAAATATTAATGCTCAAATATCAATGTATAAAAATAAAATAAGAAGCTTAAATAATAATTCCGGTTTGATTGGTTTGTCCGGTTTGGCGGTTGGACCGGTTTTTACCGGTTCAACCCGATTTTTACCTGATTTCAGTTATAATGTTGAACCGGACTGGACCTTGGGCTGGTTTCCGGTTGAACCGGCCGGTTCGGTTCGGTTCTAAAAATCCTGGTGCAAACATTGTGTCCATGGTTTCATATTTTTATAACATCGTAAATGATATTATGAAATTTATTTGCGTGGTACAATGAACTTTGTTAAAGGGTGTTGATATGAACTCTGTACTTTCACAAGATGTTAAGGTAATCAATGTTAGAGTGGTTTCCTAACATCGTGATTGAAGGTTGATATCGAATTTGTTGAGCTAATCTATTGATATTGTGTTTTTTAGTAGTATGAGCTTTGTCTACTCAGTACTTTGAGGCTGATGCCTTTTTGGCAGGTACTTTTCCACTTGGCGAGGCTTGAGCAGCCACCTATTTCCTGTTGTTTTTAAATTGTAATAAACATTATGTACGATGTTTGCTGAGTGAACAGATAAAATGATCTGTAATAGATGTTTTATTATATGCTTAATTTTGATATCGTCGAACTCGATGTTTTCTTGCCAAGCGTTTTCCCCACTACCATCGAGTGTAAGATGGTTAAGGTGGCGGGCTGTGACAATCAGTTTGACAAAAGAAATCAGATCAAGGGAAGTTATAAATGAAACATGGGTCTCTCACAACTAAATCTGAGCCAAATCTAACAATTTGTAAACGGAACAATTTTCATGTTGATCTTGAAGACCTAGATGTGATTAAATGAATTCTAATGAAGATATAGCTAATTGGAGTAGATTGGGGAAGCAAGAGAGAGTGGGTTGAAGAGTTAATTGACTTGATTTCTAGAGAAGTGGAAAGGAAGGCCCATTCTATTTATGGGCTTGATCCTGGCATCCTCTGGTGGTGTGCTCTCGTAATGCTAGTGAAGAGATTTATTTAGGCTCATCAAATAGGCCTCCATGACAATGGGGCAACAATGAATCTCTGAAGGAAATAGTTTAGCCTTGTATGTTGAGATGACATCACGAATATAGTTGATCTTTAGGTGGGTGCTTTCATCAAATCATAGTGAAGGAAAAGATTCTTGTGTAGGAAGTCATCTGGCGTGGTGCTTATTTATTTATTAGACGACAGGAGTGAGTTTAGAAAACTTATGATTATGTTCTAAGCAAAGTGCTTTTTTTTTGAAAGATCTAAGCAAAGTGCTTTGGAAAAGAAAAAAATGGCTTTAATTGCTTACATTCAAGTTACTAAAGACATATATAAAAGGGTTGTACTTGTTTTTAGACAAGAGGGTTTTATTAAGGGTTTTCTTTTACAGTTGGATTATCTTTTATAGTTGGATTACTGTCTCAAACTTAAGCTTTGTTAACATTGTAGGAATATCACACTAATTAGATGGTCTTTCTATAGTGATTACATTAAAATTCAGTGATACAAGAATAACGTTGAATATAAAAATATCAAATTCCATTAGAGCAAGAAAAATATAAAGCAAATCATCTAAAGTATTGTAGATATCCAATCATCTCAAATGAGTTCAGAATCTTCAATCAACTGTAACATATAATCTTCAGTCAATTCAAATTAGTCCAAAATGTAGATATTTATAGATATTTAATCAACTAAATTTTTGAAAAAAAAAACCTGAGTCTTCAATCAATCTACTTTGATGCAGTTGGACCTCATCTCAACCATTGATGGCGGAATGCCGTTAGATTGTATCGTGAATATGCTATGGTATCCCCATCAGTTGGATAAACTTGTAAGATGAGCATCAATACTATTAAAATTGACATATGAATTAGACATCCTCTAGATTAGACCCAGTCTACTTTAGTCTCTAGGAGAAGATGAAGCGTTGCTTCGAATGTATAGCCTAGTCATATGGTTGGTAATTTGGATTTGTCTTCTTGAAGTTTTGATCATTTTGCATCTTTTGATCTTAGGTTGGCCCAACCTTTGAATTGAGTTACCCGGCTGTTGGTTAGAACTAACATGAAAATCATAACTAGACAACAATAGCAACAAGCCTTAATGACAAACTAGTTGGGATTAGTGAAATAAACTATTCTTCTCTATTTAGCTTTATTTAAAGCAATCTGTGCAAGTGGTCCATATCATACTAATTTTCATGTCACGAGTTATTTTTAATCTTTATCTCATTAGCATTGATGACTTGGTTCCCCCTCATTATTTACGCAAAAGAGCTTTTAAATGTTGATAATGGACATGGTCAAACCACCTTAAACATTTCACCCTTGCCTTATTTGTTTTAGGTGCTACACTCGTCCTCTACCTGATATAGTCATTTATAATATAGTCCATTATATTATGAGTGCTCATTTACATTTTCCTTGTCGATATTTTACTACTTAATTACCCAATTCTCACTCCATAGATAGTAAGATGTGTTGAAAATATCTCGTCTCTTCTTAGAACCGGTGACTCCAACTTGTTGAAGATTCTTTAGCTTCCTAGCCCAATTTACTTTTGTAATATAGTCCATCCCTTTGCAATCACAATATTTATTTCACGCCTTCAACTTTGAGGGGGTACCCCTTGGAGACTTTGCTTTTCCAGTTGAACATAAATTAGGGCTTTGGCCACTTCCTCCCCTCTTTTCTTTGAGAGGGCTGCATTTTGTTATGGTGCTGTGAGGACTTCATTCTCTTACTCTATATCATTTTGTATGTCACCATGTTGTGTTAAGGAGTTCTTTGTTAGCTGTATTAGAACTGCTAAGTCACAAATACCTGAGAGAGAGTTGCAAAATGAGCTCCAGCCAATTGTTGGTCTATTTGTTAACTCACTAACTTGCTGCATTCCAGTATTAGATTGCACCTCAGCCAACCAATTCTTGATCTGAACTTGTTCCATTAGACCTAGGCTTGCAATGTCCATGGTTTTTCCCTACTAAATTTTCAGTTTTCTGGACTAGCTAGCATCTAATTTGTCTGTCTGCACTCTATTTTCCGGCTTTAAGGAAAAATCAACCTCATAACCCATCTCCAAATCTACAGTATGGTCTAAAGATTGTTGTACAGGTTTAACAAGGACTTTGGTATTGCTAATATGTTTGGAGGTCAACTGCTACTTCAATAAGTAGAGAATTATTTTTCTGCATTGCACCTTGTGATTGAATCTGTTCAGACCGAGGACTTGCTAAGTTTTATGCAATTCTTTTCTATTTTTCACTCCATACTCCAAGTAGATGATTAGGTGGGGGTTTTTCTTCCCTGAGTCTATTGGAATGTTGCCCCCAGGTTGCTTTCGAGTTGGCTTGGCCATCTGTGGGCCCATTGTCTCTAGAAGAATTTTTGGAGTACTTCGTACTGGCTAATCTCCATGCTTTATGTTGGTCAACATTTTAGTAAGTTTCCCTATTATAGCCAACAGTTAGTTGACATCCATTAGCTGACTAAGTGGGCCCTAGACCCTTATCCACTTGACATCTTCACCGCCACCTCCTTGGGAGCTGGAGTCATAGCTACGCTTTAATGTCATCAGCAGCAGGCTAACACTCGTTTGTTGGCCAGGACTCCTCTTTTGTCTTCGCCTATATTTCCGCTCTCCGCTCAGCTTCCCACCCAAATTAAAGTGTCTCCTTTGTTACTTTTTTGAACCTCTTCGTTCTGCCATCAAATTTTCTGTTGACTTTCCGAGAATATATCTTACAATACTTTTTCATGTCATTGTCTCACCTCACATGACTTTCAATTCAACGTCAACTTTTCAGGTGCTCTAATTTAGCAATTTCTTCTTAAAAACAGTCAAAATAGCGTACCATATGTGTAATGTTGCCTTCCTCATCTTCCAGCCATCATCTGACCCTTCCAGTGAAACATGTGTTTTTACTAGCCGATAACAGAAGGTATTACAAGCTAATTCTTTTCCATGAACAAGTTGATCGCATTTTGACTGCCAATCTTTATCCAATAATTTTTGTTAAATGAGGATAAAATTGGTCCATTGTTTTCTCCATGCAATTTGACATTGGTTTTTATAATAAAGTTCATTAAAGTGCAGTCCTTCTAGGCTTCTTCTGAATTAGGTGGCTGTATGGGCATATTCTTAAGGTACTCTACTTGGTTTAGTAGTCAGACTTGCAGCAAACATCTGCATAGATGGCCTTCAACTAGACAACTACCTGTGTATTGCTTGGCCTGGCTTTGCTGATGAACCTGGCAACTAAACTGAAGTTAACCTGCCTTGTTCGTTTACAAGTTCTCAAATGAACTTGTTTACTTTCAACACAACTCTTTTCCTGATGAAGTAAATATTTCTTTTTTTTTTTGCAACTTTCTCCATGAATTCCCAAATATTTTCGAAAATTTAACCTTTTGGCTTATCTATAGTCTCTAATGTCTACCAAACAAATATGCTATTGGCATCATGATTTAGCTTTTGAAGCTTCCTTTATTTTATGCTTAACCTTTTAGCTTATCTATAGGCCCTAATGTCTACCAAACAAATATGCTATTGGCATCATGATTTAGCTTTTGAAACTTCCTTTATTTTATGTTTATTCTGTGGTATTTTTTTCAGGTGAGGAGACAGGCACTGGCTTCACTTCATTGTGGTCTTCAGAATAACCAAGGGATTCCTATCTCACATATGGAAAAATGGCTGGCTATGGAGGTAATCGCTGTTGCTGGTTATTGATGCGCATGTTCTATGTGAAGACTGCCTCTACTGACTTATAATGTTGACAGTGTTTATCTCGCATTCCTCTTTTTCTTTATTGCAGGGAGAGGATGTGGAGGGCCTTTTAGATCATCATGGATTCTCCACAAAATGGTATGAAGAGACATACATGGTGAAAGAAGGTCCCTTTCTTAACACTGATTTGGATTTCCCGACAAAGTGTGCGCAGCTTGTTTACCTTAAACGATCAAGAAAGGTAATTGATGATGTCAGACCTGTTACACATGAACAGCTTTCTGAAGAAGGGGAATACATGGAGGTCACGTTAGATGAACAGAGAAAACCTTTAGATACTGAAATTAATGTTGTTGATGAGGAAGTGGTGGATTCGAAGGTCACTTCTCCTCCAGTTGTTCTAGCTGAACATTCAAAGTCAGTTGATTTGAAAGATCCAGTCATTCTGTACCAACAAACTGGGATGAAAATGCCAGCTATTCCAACTAAGACAACAACATGTGCATCGTCAATTGGGAATTTTGATGATCATGAACTGCTTGTTGACAATGAAAAAATGCTTTATCAAGATAAAGAGGCCTCCCTTAGTACTACTACCCTGCAGGTTTTTGAGAACAATAAGAGTCAACCTGTTAATCTTCAATGCTCTCACTCTCGCATGTTTTTGGATACTGCATTACCAAATAATTTCGTAAATGAAAGATTAGAGAATGAAGTTTTGGAGGCTGTATTCAATCAAAAGGAGGAAGCTACCAGAGAAAAGCTGAGGCTGATCCTCAGGTGCTATTTCTTTTGAGATCTAATTGTTTTCGTCCTCTGTCACAGCTGTGTTTAGCTAATGTGGTTTGTGGTCAAATCAACAGGAAATGGAAACAGCAATCAGCAAAAAGGAGAGAGATTAGGGAGCAGAAAGAATTTCTTGCATTTGGAGCACTGAATTCATTATCACTTGGACCTCCAGTTTGGCAAAGCGAATTTGTGAGTTGTTCTTTGTTTTGCCACAGATAGTTTTTCTGTGTTGTAAACTATTTTTTGCGTATAGCTAATTTGTCTGATTTTGGTGAAGCAACAACTCCGGTCCCATGATAAACTTGACATTGATGCTATCGCAAAGGCTAGACTTGTGAAATATGAGAATTCATGGTCAAGGTTGAAGATATTAGACTGGATTGCACCAATTCTGGTTACAAGAAATCCTGATGCCAGAATGATTTGCTGGAAGTTGGTTCTATTGGTGCAAATGAATGATCTGGACAATCAAAACCTCCATTTAGCTTCAAATTGGTTGTTCTCAAAACTGATAGGTAATAGTAAATTGTATGATACGGACGCCGTGGTTTCCTCACCTGATTTAGCAATATGGAAGAAGCAAATTCATTCCCGTCAAACCTGTTGTCTCTCTGTCATCCGAAAAAAATTTCTGGATGATGGCCTGCAAACTGTTGAAGAGGATGCCCTCGTTGGTACAAATTGTTTTGTCTACCTCATGTCGCAAGTCATATCTTGGGAAATTCATAGGTTTCGGCTTCAGAAACTCTTATCATCTTTACCGCCAGGATCCCAGTTACCACTTTTGGTGATACTTGTAGATTCACAAAAAGAAGAGGGCATTACTGAAAAGGATATCGTTGAAAGGCTTGCACTTGATGATACAGATAAGAGAAGGATGTTGTCTTCAGTGATCCATCTTACTGACAATGCCCCCGTACAATATGTGAATGGCTTCTTTAATGATCATAAGTTGAGGGCGGGTTTGCACTGGCTGGCAGAACATTCCCCTCCTCAACCTTCTGTTCGACTCATTAGAACTCGTGAACTGGTGTTAAATCACTTGAGAAAAATCATAGAAGTCTATGAAAATTCACTCGATATTTCTCCGTATCATTGCATATCTGCTTTTAACAAAACGCTAGACAAATCAGCAGAGGAAATCAAGGTGTCGGCCTCCACGAATCTCACTCGTTGGCCGGCCGCAGAAGTTGATCTTCTTGAGAGATCTAGTGATGAGGGAGTTCTGGCAAGTCAATTGTTGCCAAGCACAGGCTGGAGTTCACCCGCGAGCATCAATCCAGTTGTTAGAGCACTTGAATCATGTAAGCTTCCCAGTTTTCCGGACATATCCTGGTTACACAGCGGGTCGCATACTGTTGAGCAGATAAAGCAGAAAAAGGTAGCTCTTGAAGATTTGCTGGTTGGTTGGTTAAATGAATCATGTAAATTATTTAAACCTGACTTAGCTGCCAGGGAGGCTAACGTGATGGTACAAAAAGGCAGTGG
Organism: Apostasia shenzhenica; assembly: GCA_002786265.1. NCBI lineage: Eukaryota > Viridiplantae > Streptophyta > Magnoliopsida > Asparagales > Orchidaceae > Apostasia > Apostasia shenzhenica. The sequence continues at coordinate 124,419 of KZ452307.1, read as the reverse complement.
TCTTGAGCTCAGCGCAACTGGTTATACTATTGTTCCGAGTTGGATATCGATTTTCCGACGAATCTACTCTTGGCAGTTAAATAAATTGACCGGGCAGGAAATATCCTATTGTTATGTCTTGTCTGATAAGAATGAAACTCGCGATGATACTTCTGCTTCAAGAGAGTTCACAAGCTGCTCTTTATTTGAAGGACATTGGCCATTTCATTCTTGCCAGTCCGAAGTTTCTCTCGATGAATTGATCGATATTAGTTTCAACGATTCATCAAAAAACCAGTCTCTTGTTTTCAGACCTACAACATCTCAGCAAAATGCTGGTCAATTTCCTCGACTACGAAATATTGGTGACTTTCAATATCATGATGCAGATGCTGGAATAACGAATTTGCTCGATAAGGATGTTAGTTTGCAGCTCATGGATGCAAATAAAAAGACTGCAGCTCCTCTAGCTCCTAAGAATGACAGGCTGAATATGCTACTGGAGCAGTGCAGCAGATTGCAAGACAGGATAGATCAGCAGCTGGCCATTTATTATTGAAATTCTTCTTCTTTTAATCCAGATTATCTGCCTCTATCATTTGATTTATCGGTGTATTTAAAATCCGGTGAGTTTGATTTAGTAGAAAATTTTGATCTATTTGATATATTTGCTAGGTCTGAGTTGGGTTAATTGAATCAAGTTTGAATTTTGATTGAATCTGATCCGTTAACCCATTTTGCTGCTTTTATTTATAAGTGCTATATCTAATTTCTGTCATCTGATTTGGTAGAAAAGATTGTCTGAAAGTATATATATTTGTTTTAAAAAAAAACATTTATAAGTCTATTTTATAATGAGAATACAGCTTGCATGTTTGATGCCGCTTGATAATTTATCCCATTTTTTGGATTTAGATTTAAGTGGAATTTAGTTCAATGCAATATATGTTAGTATTATTTAAATAATACAATTAAACTACTTTAAATTAAAATATTATTTAGATGAGGATATTCTTTATCAACAAATGTTTGTTCGTTTTAATGATAATATATTAAAAGATATTAGTGTAATTAATTTGTACGTTTTTCCTGAAGTTTTACCAGCATCATCCCACTAATCGCTTGCCCTCTCTCATTCTTGATGGAAAATTATTTTTAAGTCTTACTATTACCATATTTATTCCATTTCTTATCGACCCAACCCCTCGACAAACATGTCTTATAGTCCGATATTTAAATAAATTTGGTTAATTAAGTTAATATATGGCACAGCTAAAATGTTCAGACTTTCTGACAGTTCGAAAATTTTTTAAAAATATTTTATATGATTAAATACGACGTGGCTGCGGCGGAATGGGGAACAGAAGACGCCGATCGACCGATTGGGCTCGCACGGCCACCTCATGGCACACGTGCCATTATGGCCTGGTCCTGACAGATCGGATATGGATTCCGTCGCACGGGGAATGATGGCACCCATCTGACTGCTCTGCTGCAACCCCATCATTTGCTTTAAGATTCGCGCTGATCCGTGAATACTCATCGTTTATTTTAATGAGTTTTTTTTTTTTACTTAAAAACGTGCTGAGGGATCTATGCATTTATCATGCCTAATTTATTCATTTAGATGATGAATTATTTATGAGTTCCGTATTAGTGTTGTAATATGTGGTTTACTTAATTTTAAATTCTGTGCGAGCAGAGGAAGATTTAACACGAACAAATTACGTACATTTTTAAGTAAGTCTGCATAACTATTTTATTTACAGTCAATTAAAAAAGAGTAGACCGTAAACTTGAATTAAAAGACGAGTAGTAGAAAATCTCCCCTCATTAGTCGCATGCTTTTGTCCGGTGTAGCTTGCCTAGCAAGTCATTTTTTTCATCAGTTGAGATTTTCGTGGTAAACTAAATGCTTTATGTTCATCCTTTTGGGATATATACTCGTATGAATGTTGTAAAAACTTATATAAATGCTATAATAGCAAGTAAGCATGCATATGCCTCAAAAGACACCTGAAATCAAAATGGCTAGTTGATAACACTTGACCAGCGAGACAAAAAAACGCTAAAGAATCAATTATTATATATTCTCGATTAAGTAGATAAACAAAAGATAGTTCAATTGAAACTATAACATTACACTATTTCTTCTCAACCTTGAAACTTTACAACTTCAATATAGATAATCAAGGAAGATCAACATGAGATACATCTCTCAGCTCTTCTCTAAAATTATTCTTGCTCTTCTTGTAATTCTAGCAGCGGTAATCGTTCGTAAATATTAGAATATGCTCGTGTTCTGGTTCTATCATTTTCATCTTGATTCAAAGTCAATGTCAATATGATTATTCTTTTCTGTGTTGGGTTACAACTCTCTATCTTTTTCTATCTTAATAGTGTGGGCCCTTGCCTTCACCTTCTAGGACAAACGATGTTCTCTTGTTGACAATCAATTTCTTAGTTAAAAGAATGGGTCTTGTATTTTACCCAATTAATGATTGTTATATTTACATGAATTTATTTTTTTCTTTAGGGAAAAATATTCTGAGTCAAATTAATTTTGCAGATTGACTCAAAAATCAATTCACTACTACTCTCAAGTCCTTAAATCCATTCAAGTTCAAATGATCTACTTAGCTCAAAAGCTCATACATGTACTCGACTTATTGAATGCCACTGTAATTTTTGCGTCACATTTTCTATTCTGTCATTTCAAGTAGATGTTATGGGGTGTTCTTGAGTCGAGCTATCTTCAAATAAAAATAGATTCAGGCTAAACTTAATGCAACTAAAGTTTAGGCCCTGTTTGACAACTGACTAAGAAAAAATGACTTATTTTAGTCATAGCTAAAATTTTAAATTTATTTTAAAAATATTTTATGTCTCATCCTACACAAATTTCAATATTAAACAATCACTTTATTTCACATCCAACACAATTTTTAATATAACTAGCTCACTTTATTTCATATCATATACATTTTTTTAAAAATTTTCACAAAAATTTTTCAAATTATCTTTTTTTTCTCCAACCAAACAGAGAAGTACTGATTAAAGCCAAAACTTCACACTAATTCATTCTAATTGAGGTAATATTATCCACTAATGAAAAAAATAATTACATAAGTTACATTGAAATTTTTAAGATTAGGACACGATAGTATATTGATTCATATTTTTAAAATTTTAATAACTATATTTAAGTTTATATTTGATATATCAGTTAGGTATTTCATAAGTTTTACTATCAATTTTATGTAAAATATTATTTTTATGTCTTTGTAGTTTTATTATTAAAAAATACTTTTTATGTATTTATTGAAAGAAATTATTTAAATGGACTTGAGCGAAGTATTTAACATAATTTTAAGGACTTTATTAAAAATGTTAACTTGTCTTTCAGAATCACATGTTCAAAATCTATAAATATAAATTTGCATAATATTATATTATAACCTCAATAATGTAATATTATATAAAAATCAACAAATAAAAAAATAAAATTTTTAAATTTTACACATATTTCAAAAATATAATATTAATATGGCAAAATTAAAACATCACCGTTGGGTGCATTCCGATATTTATTTTATTATTCTTTGCATAGCTTTCAGGATTATTCACGATCGTCTTTCAGACTCAATCAATAGTCTAAAAAAAATACTTCCTCCATCCAACTGTATGAAAAATCATTATACTAGTCGTACTTAAAAGCTGACCAGCACTCTGTGGTGCGTCGAGTTAGAAGCTAGCTAGAATCAAATTAATATTATTAATCAAATTTAATCACAAAATAACCCTACTAAAAAAATCAGTTGAGGTGCCAATAACAATAAGGTCTTGATGACAATCATCACAAGCTTGCATGTTTTCCCTCATTTTGAGATCACTTGAGAATTGAATGAACTATGGCCATTAGATAAATGTATTGTTGGAAGGATATATATCTCATATATATATATATATATATATATATATGTTAAAGGCATGAAATGATGATGAGGTTCACAGCCTTTTTATGAACAAAAATGGAGTTCTGTTTGGGAAGTGGTGAAAGAGCTTTGAGGGAAAGACTCAAAAAGATCTCCACAAAGTACAAAGGGCACACCTCTCAAAAAGTTTGAGATAATTTATAATATTTTAAAATTAGAGAAATTATTATTATTAATACGCATACATCTCAGCTTTTGAAGTAAAAAAAATATTATAAATTGATCTAATTTAAAAAAAAAATATCGAGTTTATTCCCTAACACTATCATTGGGTCTGTTTGTTTGTAAGTTTAAATTTAAAAAGATTAAAATTAAATTTTAATAAAAATATTTTTTTTATTAAAAAATGTGAATGATGTGATATAAAATTAGTTATTATGTTGAGATATGTGAGGGATGTGATGTAGGTTAGTTATTATTTTAGTAATATGTGTAGGATGTGAAATAAAGTTAATTTTTAATATTAAATTTTATGTGTGATGTGATATGACTGATTAAAATTAAACCAGGTTAATTTTAAACTTTCAGACAAACAGAGCCATAAAGTCTCTCTAGCTTGAGCTTTTTTAATTTTAAGACTGAAGAAAAAATATTTTATTTATTTTAATATTAAAAAATATGTTAAATGTGAAATATTTTCAATTCCAATATCTGTATTTGTATTGGATGTAAAATAAAATTAATTTTTATAATTAAAATTTGTGTTGGGTGAATCAATTGCCTCGAATCAAACAAGGCCTAAAAGCACTTCTCCTCTAAAATTTTATCTTTTTTTTATTAGCCTTTATTTTTAATAAAAAATATAAAATTTGATCTTTTCTGTCTAATTTAAATTGTTTATATAATTTAAAAAACCATTATACCTCGTCACCTTTTTAAAAAATAAAAAATCTATAATTTAATTTCTCTTTTTTTTTCTTTCTCAGCTTTAAAATTTTAAATTAAAAAATATTAATATTAATATTTCAAAGCAAATATATATATTTACAATCTAAAAAATTTAAATTAAAATTTTCAAAAAATTAGAATCAATTTGCAATATCTGTTGAGCCTGGATGCAAATTTTATAACAGGAATTAGGTTGTATGATAAAAGAATGAAATTGGGTAAATAGTTAAAATTACTAATTTTCTTCTTCAATGCAAATTAATCTTGAGACATTGGTGAAGAAATTAAGTTTTCACGAATGTAATCATATATTTGATCTATTTCTATAATTATACGTATATTTTACTTTTTGAGCTATTGAGATTAACGTCACTGAGTGGGTCCCAGTGCAAATGTGGCGAGCATTCATTGGATGTTTTAATATTTAGATGTTTGAAAGTAAGAAAAATTTTAACTAGTTTAAAAAATAACAGTAATAATAAAAAATAAAATTTTTAATTATTTTATATAAATTATAATATAAAAAAATATTATTTTACTTTATATACTCAATAATTTTTAATAAAAAATCAACATTATTTCACATCCTAGATCAAAATACTTGAATTGAATATTTTTGTCTAGAATGTGAAATAAAATTGATATTTTTATTAAAAAATTATTGAGTAGGTGAAGTAAAATAATATTTTTTTATTAAATTTTGTATAGAATGATTAAATTTTTTTATTATTATTATTGTTGTCACTTTTTAAACTAATACTATTTTGGTTCTCACGCCAAATAGAACCTAAAATGAGTATAATTATTTTTCAATGGGCATGTAATAATTTGTTCAGCTTCCATTTTTCTTAAGGGGGATTTATATACAGAATATTGAATTTATCACAAATTACGTATTTCACCATCTTTTAGTAAATATTACACATATCACACTCTTTTACATTTCTATTATTACAATAAAAATGTAAAACTCATAAGCAGAGTGTGATATGTGTAATATTTACTAAATGATGGTGAAATGCATAATTTATGATAAATTTAGTATTCTGTATGTAAATTCCTCTTTTCTTAAACATTCCATAATTTACTATTTTTAATGCCTTCAATTTGTCAACATCTTGATATAAGTTAACTTCCTTTTTTTAAACCTTATTTGTTATCAAATAAATAAATAAATAAATAAATAAATAAATATTTCTGATTTTGATCATTATTGCTGTCAAATAGTTATCTCAAGCATGTGAATTTTGACCACAATGCCCTTCCTTGGATTCCTACGAATCCTTGGACTTAATATATTATAGAAAAAAGGGATAAATAATTGATAATATACTCTTAATTGTATTTTAATTTACATTTTTTTAAAATATTTTATTAAATTTCTAATATTTGTTTAAAAGTATTTCACCTAAATTTTTAGAATTTAAAATATAAAACAAATAGAAACTTAATAAATTTTTACAATTTTAATTAAATAATTGAAAAAAGAATTTAAAAGATATAAACTAAAATGAAATTTTAGACAAATAATAGGAACATACAAATAATTTATCGTAACAAAAATGTTAACTAACCAGCAACTTGGATCATCATGGCTCCTTGATAGATTTGGCAGTTATCTAAATATATATATTTGTATATTATGATTTTAAATTTAAAATTTTAATAAAAAAAAACCTTATCAAATATATATTTATGATTTTAAAATTATTTCTCATATATTTCTTAAGGTTATATGTTTTGTAATAATATATGTTAGGGAGATTAAAATATAAATAATGTAGAAGAAAATGAATAAACGCATTATAAAAGGTAGAAGGATGCACGCTATATATATTTGAGACAAATGCTTATAAAAAATTAAAATGAATCACTTTTTCCTCTGATTTTTCTTATTTATACTGTTCATAAAGTCGTATGTAATTATGATACAAAAATAAAGATCGAGGCGTGTTTCAATTATATATTATGGTTACCGAACTTTATTTTTTTATAATTCGAATGTGATAGCAACACTTTATTGAAAATGAAATATTTCTTTTTATCTCGACTGTTGTGAGACGATGACGATGAGAAGTAGTCGAATATGCAGACTCGAAGAAGTAAAGGAAAACGAACAAAATGTTTGTCTATCCATTTTTTGTTCTGATTCTTTGATCCACATATTATCCATATATACGGCTTAGATAAATTCCTAATTTAATTTCTTAGATCAAGAAAATTTATATATATCCGCTTTAATTAGAACAATCAAAATATGAATAATTCATTGATTGAAATTAAGTTCAAAGAAAAGAGGTGAAATAATGTTAATTCTAATATTCATTTTTGTGTTGTGCATAAAATAAATTTAATTTTTATAATTAAAATTTATTTAAAAAATTACTTAGAACTAAACGTATAGTAAAATAAAAAATAGATTTTTACCCGTATGACACAAAAAACTTCAATATTTACTTATTAGACACCCTAAAGTTAAATATTACATGACACACACTTATTTATTTTAATTTTACAACCAACACACCCTAGTTAAAAAATCCTTACATTTTATTTAAGTAAACCATGCTTATGTTATGTTTTAACTTAAATAAAGTTCATAGGAATAAAATCTAACTCTCGGTGCACCTTAACTTAAATCTTACGTGTTAAAAACTATTTAAATCTATTATTTATGTAGAATATTTTAAATCTAATCGTTAGATGCTCATTTTAACGATTAGATTTAATTTAAAATACAAAAGGGGTTAGATTTTATTCCTATGAACCTTATTTAAGTTAAAACATAACTTAAGTATGGTTTACTTAAATAAAATATAAGGATTTTTTAACTAGGGTGTATTGGTTGTAAAATTAAAATAAATAAGTGTGTATCATATAATATTTAATTTTAGGGTGTCTAATAAGTAAATATTGAAGTTTTTGTGTCGTACGGGTAAAAATCCCAATAAAAAATTACAAGTCAAGCAACCAATCAGAGCATTGATTGGATGACAATCGAGCGTTGGCAATTAGTTGGGCTAGCTAGGGCTCGACCAAATATGTATGAAATATGTTGATTCGTATCTAAGTCCTCATTTTTACCATATCTTTTATATAGGTCCACTTGTTTTTAATTATTACATGTTGACCACTTTCATCCAATGTAGCTTCATGTAAGTTCTGACTTTTATAATTTAATATAAATGTGAGCAATTAGACAAGATCTCATTTTTCTTCTTTTTTTATTTTATTCTAATTAGATGTCATAATTTTTTTTATTTAATTTATAAATTTTGATGATTTTGGGATTCAAATTTGAGATTATTTAGTATTCAGATAAGCTCTTTTTTACTGAATTAGGAGTACATCTCTCTTTTTTTCAACTAACCACTCTACTTAGATTCTTTTTTATATATTTGAAAAATAGCAATAGAACTTACAATAAGTATGAATAATAAATTTAATTATTTATAAGTATGAGAGAGATTTAGTGTTGAATATGAAAACTTATGATATTTTTGATAGTATCAATTTTTATCTATGTTGTTGCAAGAAAACAACTAGAAAAACAAAAAAAAAAATTTGTGGAAAACCGATCGAGCGGAAAAACCACGGATCATTTCGAGGAGACTTCAAAGACTTCCACTATTAGTGTAAACTTATTTTGTGAAATACAATAATGAGAGAGGGGAGATTGAAGACTTCAAGAATAAATAAAAAGAAAAAAAGGTTTTTTTTCTGTTACAATAAGATTTTTATACCTTGATCCAATTTGTATGGTCATTTCAAAGAAATGGGCTTCACCTATGGTGTAGAGCTAATAATATCTGCTGGGCTGGCAAGTTATGGTCCTAGCTGTACAAATAGTACAGCCCCGGAGGGAGGGGTCATACCCTTTAAATGCGGTACAGAGTCCTGTACTCTACGTTATGTGCGGGCAGTTCGGGGACATCTTTTCGACACAGGGCCTCCTCTGTTCGCCGCCGGGTGCCTGTGACTCCAATCCACGTAAGTCTCCACGTGTACGCTCCAGATGAGACGGCGTGGATTTAGATGTAACAATCTATGATATCTATCATATGATCTCATTATTCTAATTTTATTAATTATTATATAATCAGCACATGTTAAGTTTCATAATAATATTTTTATATCTTTAGTTATTATTTTTTTTATTAAGTAAAAAATATATTTCACAGTATTTTTTGCAGATAATTTTGAAGCACAATAATTTTAATTTTTCTAGGTAGATGGGGGTGAGATTGGACAAATAAAAGTGTCAAATGTACCATTAAATGTAACAGTTTGAGTGTATTTTAGAAATATTTTATGTGATAAATATGAGTTTTTATATTTGAAATTTGAAATTAGCAGTTCTACATATGTAATATTAATTAGGTAGAATAAAAATGGGGGATTTACATACAGAACACTGAACTCTTCATAAATTATACATCTCACCATCTTTTAATAAATATTACACATATCACACTCTTTTTATATTTTTATTATTACAATAGAAATGTAAAACCTATAAGTAGAGTGTGATATGTGTAATATTTATTAAAAGGTGGTGAAATGCGTAATTTGTGATAAATTCAGTATTTTGTATGTAAATCCCATAATAAAAATTTGGTAAACGTATCCCAATTTTGACCCACTGACATCTTAGTGCTTGAAGAATTGACGAAACGAGATGGCCAGCAAAAATAATTGACAATTTTAATAGAATGACCTTTAGTAAAAAATAAGACTAAATTTAAGGACTTCATTATAAATTTGTGCTATAATCTATTCAAGTAATGTTTGATAAAAAAGTAAAGCTTTTTAAAGTTTATTGATAATTATATTTTGATATATAAATTTTTAAATAGTTTATTTGACTTCCTACTTTTCTTTAATTTTATAGATTTATATTTTAAATTTTAAGAACTTAAATAAAAAGTTTTTAAAAATATGAATCGAAATATAATTATGTGTTAACTTCAGGGACTTATCCGTAATTGGCTTTAAAAATATCATTTTATCATTTATTTGAGTTTGTGGGTGGGCCCAGTACGGGGCGTGCTGCCCGTTCTCCATTTTCGTGCGCACTGCTGAGCGCGAGTGCGTGTGCGTGCGTGGCGCGGAGGCGCATGCGGGCCCGCGCATGCTCGGGTGCGGCGCGGGTGTGGCGGCTGGGCCCGCCCGGTGCCAGCTGGGCGGGCCCGCACTCGGGTCAGCTGCCCAGCTGTTGGGGCGCACCCTTGTGGGCGTGCTATCCACACCCCGGAATATCTTGTCCCCTCCCGACCCGATCGGCGGGGCCCACAGTCCCCCAAACCCATCGCTGTGCATGCCCTCACATGAACTGAAAATCAACTGAACTGAGCTGACCCCAGATCTGATGATCATTAGGGGCATAACCGAGTCGAGTCGAGTCGAGTTCGAGTGAGTTAATTTTATTTTAAATTTGAGTCGAGCAACAAGCATCCGAATTCAAGTGAAATCTTGAGTTTATTTGAGCTATGTATTTAATTTCATGTAATAAGTAAAAATATATTTTTAATTTCATAATTATTATGATAAATAACATTACTAATATTAAAAAAATATATACATAGATAACATTCTTAAATTTTTTTATAGCTGTAATATATATATTGTTTGCCATAAATATATGACTTTTAAGTAAGAAAAATAATATTTATAATATCGAGTCAAGTTTGATTTGTATTGATCTTATTTTGAATGAACCGACTTCAAGTCCAACGAGCTTTGAGTTTTGAGTAAAATTTTCAACTCTGATCATGATGATCATAACGATAATTAAGCTCAAGCTTGATTTGAGCTAGGGTTGTTAATAATGCGATCGCAAGCCAATTTGGAGTTGGCTCAAAATTGAATTAAAAATTTTGAATTTTATTTTTGATTTGAGCTAGGTCTAATTCGTAATAAATTAAAAATTCAAACTCAATGTAAGCTAAAATCGGCTTGAATTTTGATTAACTTTAAATCTTTTATTTAAAAACTAAGGCATCTGTAGTTTATTTATTCAATCATTCTAAATCTTGCTTGTCTATCTTAGTCCACCTATTTAAATAAAAATAAAGAAGTAAATTTATTTGCTTTAAAACCAAGCTAGTTGACCAATTTGTAAGGTACTTTAAACTAAAAGTACCTATATAGAATTCAACCACAAAAAAAATAGTAGATATGGATTTCCTTCCAAGTTCTCCGCGAATTTTTAAATAATTTATTTTTTAAGTAGATGGAAAAAAACATGCGATGGCGTGCACCCAGACCACTCATTGGCCTCATAATTTAAGTGCATATAAGTTTTAAAATTCTATTTTAATTTTGATTTTGGTTATTAAATAAAAATATCAAATTTAAGTAATTTTGATAATTTCAGTATCAATTATTTTTTTTATAAATTATTTAAATTTTATAAATTCAAAATTAAATTTATTAAAAATAATTATCAACGTACATCTTCCAACCAAGTTTTAATCGAGTCCAACAAACTTTAACATGTTCTTAGGTTAATTTCATCAGTTTACATTACTCTTAAAATTAGGAAGGTGTACCCTAAAACTCAAAATCATGACGTTTGGGTCCTAAGTTTATTTTATATATGGATGGAAAAATGAGTTGGTGGGTTAACCTCGGTTTGAACTGAAGTCTAACTCGACCCAGCCAAAATAGCTCAACTCGAACTCAGCTCAACTAATAAATCGATTAAGTCAACCCATTAATCTTAATCATTTATAAAACAAATATTTATAAATAAGCAATATGAACTCGATCCAATGTGATTATGTTTAACTCGAATTTGATCCATTTAACAAACGAATAAAAATTTATGACTTGTATTTAAAATTTTTAATCAAATTTGGATGAGATTCACGGATTTGACTATATATTATTCCCTAATTTTAGCCCTTATTACTCAATTGACATGTGTAGGGGTGAGAATTTAGCTCGAAGATCGATAGTAACTTAATATTCGAATCGATATTTAATTTGAACTGAGCTTAACTCAAATTTATTAAACTGAGCTATGAGCCATATTTATTTAGTTATTCTTCAATATTTAATTTTTTTAATTCTCAATATAGATGTGTGTGTGATTTTCGAAAGGAGAAATGGTGTCTATTTAAATGATCTTAAATTCTGGTTTTAATTAAATTTTTTATATAACAATGATGACGTAAAAATATAAAAATTAATATTACCGAACAATGGTGTTAAGTTGATGATTATATATGAAAAATAAAATTCACTTAAAAAAAGTGAATTTTGCTAAATTTAAAATTAATTTGATTACCTCCTAATTCTAAGTTAAGTTATTCAAAAAAAATTAATTTGGACATAAATTATTTTTATGCTACGTAACAAAATAAGGTTAGACTAATATTTTTTAAGGACACTGGCATAAATTTTTTTTCCAGGCCGACGTGTAAAATATGAAATAAAATTAATTCTAATGTTCGTGCCAATTACATTTCTTACCTTCGGTTTTGAAATGTTAATATATAGTGAATATTGTAAATTTGTAACTATTTTTTAATAATATCCTTTGAGGGGTTTTTAAGTTCGCATTTATCGCCCTAAGTCAATGATGTCTGATCAAGATAGAGAAGGAATGAAGCTTCGAGTAAAAATTTTTAAACTGAAATTATCAGTCATCTCTTTTATTTCCTCGTTTATTTATTACTCGAATTCTTGCTTCACCTGCACTTATTTATAGAATTGGCCATCGTATTCTTTCGATTAATGCATGCTCTAGATCAAAGTGCGTCATTAATACTTGACTCAACTTTTATGCCTCCACTCTCATAGTATCACGGCAATGTCGCACCTTTCATGCAGCCCCCGAAGAGACCATCCCCTACCGTCCCTAAGTCAAATGACCCAAACATCGCGGTAATTGCATCGAACATCGACCTAGTTACGGTTTGAAACCTCTTAAAATTTTACTACACATTTGAAAATTTATTAGAAATTGTTTTTTAAGAAATTTACATCTATTATTTTCAAAGAAGTCTTTTTTATAGGTAATATCCATAAATCAAATATTTACAGGTAGCAACTCATAAATTTAATATTTACAGATGACATCTCCTATTTTTTCTGGTATCAGTATCACCCTCACTTTAACTTCTATTTGAGGGTACCATTTGTAAATATTAGATCTAGAGGGTGCGATTTGTAAATACTTGATTTAGGGGATGCTGCCTGCGAAAAAATTTTTTTGGTAGTGAAATATAAATTTTCATGTTCCATTATGTACTCCTAAAATTTGGGTGTAAAATTAATCATTATTAATTAGTAGTGTGAGAACCATAATCACGTTCCATTATACTTTTATTTAAAGCTAATTGTTTAATTTTCCATGATTAATTAACTTTTTACATATATAACCTCTAAAATTAAATTTTTTTACTCATTTTATCTTAAATTTAGATATTTATAATCGTTGTTCCATATTTTGAATGTATAGTTATAAACATAATACCCTCCATCAAATTGCGGATAATCTAGCCATTTATCTTATTAAATAAGATAAAAATCTAATTATTCATCATTATGAAAGGATAATACTTGTAATTATACATTTAAAGTAGAGGGTGGCAAGTATAAATATCTAATATTTAGAGTAAAATGAGTAGAAAAATTAACTTTAAGGATGACTTATATAAATTTCTCTAAAATTAAATTCTAAATATTTTAGATTGAACTTCAAATAATTTAGTAATTACACTTACTATTTTTTATATTTGGATTTTAAAACCTCTAATCCTGCATCAATTATCCCAACTAAGTGAAGTCCATGTCCTCTCTATCAACACCTAGTTTGGCTTTTGTAAATATGAACATAAATTCATTTACATTATTATGTATTTCTATCCTTGTCTGGCTCGAGGGCTAAAAAAGACCAAAATAGTGTTAATTTTAAAAATAATAATAATAAAAAATAAATTTTTTTAATCATTCTATATAAATTTTAATGTGAAAAAATATTATTTTACTTCACATATTTAATAATTTTTAATAAAAATATTAACTTTATTTCACATCTTAGATTAAAATACTTGATTCAAAATAAAGTTAATATTTTGGTCTAATATGTGAAATAAAACAAGGTTTTCCCAACCGGACCGGAGATCGAACCGGTCAATCGACCGGTTCATGGTTTTATCGGTTCAACCGGTTGAACCACGGTTCAACCGGATGACTTAATAATTACATCATAATTAAATATAAATTTTCTAAATGTGAGACTAATTTTTAAAATATGATAAAAAATATTTAAAAAAAAATAATACAACTAATTTAAAAAATTTACT
>KZ452307.1:79152-96357 GCA_002786265.1 Apostasia shenzhenica | reverse complement strand
TTAAAAAAATTAATTTTATTTTACATCCTAGACCAAATACTCGATTTGAATATTTTGATCTAGGATATGAAATAAAGTATATATATTTTTATTAAAATTTATTGAATATGTGAAGTAAAATAATATTTTTTTATATTAAAATTTGTGTAGAATGATTAAAAATTTATTATTTATTATTTATTATTTATTATTATTATTTTTTAAATTAGTATCACTTTGGTCCTGATTTGGTCATCGCACCAAACAGGACTTAAACTCAAAAGAACCTCTTAGATAAAAATAACACCCAAAAAGCTTTAATATAAATTTACAAGGAAGATATTTAAAATAAAATCTTGTTACAATCTCTGGCCCTTGAAAATAGTTGTCATTTATTACGCTGAAATGGATGACTCGATTGGCCATCGAACAGTCCATTAATTGTATGATTATCAATTTCATTTTCATTAATTGTTGCATGCATCCGATCACTTATAAATGTTTACGGTTCGGTGCAAATTATGTGACTCGATTAGATAGTTTGCTCACTATGAATGGATGGTCCTATTCTTCAATCGCCCGATTCTTGTGCTAATTTCTTCAACACATTTGATCATCTATCTAATTGTCTATTCTTCGTTGAGATCTCGGCTCGACTTAGTCATCAATCTTCCACTTAAAGACTAATTTTGAGATATACAACTAATACTCATCTTTGTATAGAGTGACTTAATGATAATATATTTCTTTTTGAAACTAATTAAAGGAATTTCTTAGGTTCTTATTTTTTTACTTTTAGTACCTATTTAAAATTTTAAAATATAGATGAAAATGTAATTATGTGTCAACCTGCAATTTATTGATTAAATTTATTTAAAAACATTAGTTAAAACATTATCTCATTTATTTTTGTTTTGAATATCAAAGTACAAGAATTGCAAAAATCAATTGATAGGCTCATATCCTTCTTCAAGAAAAAATTATATAATACAACATAATGCGTTAAAAAATCAATTACGCTATTTACATTATATGATACATGTATAATTTTACATGCTCAATATCTTGATTGGTCTTTATGTGATATATTATGGATGATGTTTGCAACTCTAAGCCTATTAGTTGGCCTTCAAAGTGCGTCCAATGACAGCTCAAATGCTCTCTTTTGCACTTTTTGTAACTGCTATAAATAATATCTCAATATTGGCTGCATCAATCCTACTATTGTCTTTCGTTACGAGCCAGAGTTCATTTCATGCGCCAAGTCCTTGATGCCTTGATGTCCTTCGGTCATGTTGTGTAAATTTTTTTTTTCAAATTAATTCATAAGTCATATATAGCTTATTCTTGATGAGCTGAATCACATAAGGGAAAAATTATTTGATCAGGTTGGCTTTCCACGTCATTTCTTAGGCGCCCAATAGGCGCACGCCGCTTGTGCGCGCACTGCCTCGCGCACAACGTCACTCCCGAAACGACAAGAAAACACCATTTTACCCCATTTTCTTCCAATTTCGCATCATTATTTCATATTTTTGTAAAATTATTTTTGCATAATATATTTTAATTAATGTGCATTCATATACAAACTTTAGCAAAGTGAATATAAAGTGAAACAAGGTCAATACAAAGTCACAGATATATTGTATTTATGTGTAAATATAATATATTTGTGACTTTGTATTGACCTTGTTTTACTTTGTATTCATTTTGCTGAAATTTGTATATGAATGCACATCAATTAAAATGTATTATGCAAAAAAAGTTTTACATATGAAAAATGACCCGAAATTGTGAGGAAACGGCGTTTTCTCGTCTTTTTTAGCGTGGCGCTGTGAGCACATGCGGAGCGCGCCTACTAAGTGCCTAAGAAATGACATGGAACGCCAGCCCGAGAAAACAATTTCTCCACATAAGGAGAGCTCTCCCTCCATCCAAACTCTTATCCCTAGTGTCTATTTCTTTTAGGATCTCTACCCATTTTTGAGTGCCATATGTCTTGTATCAATCCCATTCCTTTTTTTTTTTTTTTTTTTCTATTCCCCTCTTCTCGCCTTTGTCGCTATCCACTATTACCTGCGCGCGTGGGCTTCATCCTCTCTCTCTCTCTCTCTCTCTCTCTCCACATAGCCCAAGAGATCTCCCCAAAAGCAATCCCCATCTTCCTCGTTATGCCCACAATCATGAACCTTGGTTGCCTCACGCGCATGCCATTTTGCCATTGGGCTTCTTCTCTCCCTGCTCCAATACCTTCTCTTTCTCTCTCTCTCTCTCTCTCTGTCTATCTCACTGCTCCACTGCTCCATGATCACTATAAATCTCCCACCCAACCCCACTCTCCCGCAGCTCCCACTTCCCCTCCACCCGCACTCACCTCCCCACCGCCCTCCGCCACAACCAGTAACCGCTCCGACGCGGACTTTACGTCCATGGCCCTCCACTGCGGCTTCGAAGGCTTTGAGAAGCGGCTGGAGCTCCACTTCACCGGGGACGACCCCGTCGGCCTACGCCGACTCAGCTCCTCCGCCCTCAACCACGTCCTCGCCGTCGTTCAGTGCGGCATCGTCTCCGCCGTCGGCAATGCCCACTTCGACTCCTACGTCCTCTCCGAATCCAGCCTCTTCATCTACCCCCTCAAGCTCATCATCAAGACCTGCGGCACCACCGGCCTCCTCCGCTCCATCCCCCTTTTCCTCCTCCACGCCGCCTCCCTCGGCCTCCATCCCCTCCTCTGCAAGTATACCCGCGGCAGCTTCATCTTCCCCCTCGCCCAGCCCTTCCCCCACACTACCTTCAAAGAAGAGGTGCTGATCATGATACCATTAGTTCATTCAAATTAATTTACAGCAATTCAATTCAAAATCTTTTGAAAATTTATATACCTTCGTTAATTCGATCGTCGCTCAATCACAGCCCGCCATATGCACGATAAGCCCTGCTCCGTGCATAAGTGACAGGCTCTGGTTCGCCGGCCGACGAAGTTTGGTCCAATTCCTCATTTCTAATTTCGTCTTCCTTACAGGTGCTATACTTGGATAGAACCCTCCCCGCCGCTCTCTCCCACCGGAAGGCCCAAGCCCTTCCCTCTCATTCTACCAAATTCGCATGGCACGTCTATTCGGCTACTACAGCCGGTGATCCCCTCGGCAGGCCGATAACCTTGGAGGTCTGCATGACGGAGCTTGACCGAGCTGTGGCCAGCCGGTTCTTCCGCCGACCGGAGGACGCCGAGGCCAAAGTGTCGGGGCACGATGCCGGGAAGGAGATGACCGCCCGAGCCGGCATCACCGGAATCACCCCTGCCGGCTCCTTCATCTGCGACTTCGCCTTCGATCCGTGCGGGTACTCGATGAATGGCCTCGCCGGCGACCGCTACTCCACGATCCACGTGACGCCGGAGGAAGGCTACAGCTACGCCAGCTTCGAGTGCGAGATGGCGGAGGCCGGGGAGATGGAGGGCGTGCTCGAGAAGGTGAATGCCGTCTTCCGGCCGGGGGTAATGTCGGTCTCCGTTAGCGGGTTCGACGGCTGGGTCGAGATCCCCGGGATGACCTGCCGGAGCAGGACTGCCGAGGAGTTTCCGGGGGCCGGGGCCGTGACTTATCAAACATTTGTCGACGGCGACGGCGCCGATTGTTGGGCGGTGGAAGGCGGAGAGGGGAAGGAGAGAGGAAAATGGGAGGGGGAGTGGGAGTGCCATGATAGATTGCTCCACTAAGATTGCCACGCCTAGTACTTCAAGGGGGAAAGGGGGAAGCTGGCAAAAGTGGAATTAAGAAGAAAGGAGAGGATTAGGGTTAGGGTTTGGCCTTGTAGAGATAGATGACATTGATGTGGGTCATCTGGCAGGCCTCCTTCTCTCCTTTATCATTTCTTTCGTTTCTTCCCTTTATTTTCACTACATATTGTCAAAAAAAAAAAAAAAAAAAAAAACCACACTTCCTTCGTTTTCCACATTGGAAATTTAATTTTCTGTTGCTTTTTTAAGTGTCAGTCCCATTATTTTTAAAATGCGAAGAGTTTTATTACTAATAAATTATTTAATTATGATATAAAAAAATTTAACATTCTAAATAATAATAAGTTAATTATACTTATTTTTTTTGAATGTGTATATACAAATATATGAATGATTAAAATAAATTTTTTATGAACGTTATGTATGAATGTGTATATACATATATGTAGAATTCGATCACAAATAATTAGCAGTAGAGAACTTTAAATCAAGTATTAAATACATTTGGGGTAAATGTGTAAATTATATGAATTTTTGAGAAATATAAAAAAGTTGTCTCTTTTAATTTACATTAATTTGTAGCCCTTCAAGCTCATTTTGGGCACTAGAGGAGGTTAAACAATAATTGAAAAGATATATAGTGTCTAATTATAGATATTCCACTTCATTGTAAACATTAATTATGTTGGGAAAGTGATGGTAGAGTGGAAGATAAGTAGTGCATGCATGATAAAATTAAGGTTCCCAAATTAATTATTTAGTTTAATAATATCTATAAATAATTTGTTATAAAATTATAAAATTATTAGTTGAAAGATGAATCAAATTATATATATTGTATAATATCAAGACAATAACGAGCCAAACACTCCTAGGCAAGGTTTTAAAAACCAGATCGGACCGGCCGGTTCAATCGGTCGAACCGTGAACCGGTTAGCTAACCGGTCCGGTTTAATTTTATAACTGAATCCGCTTAAAACTAGCCAGAACAGGTCTAAATCGCGGTTCAACCGGTGAACTGATACGGTTGGACCGGTTTAGTTTAAAATTAAAAAAAAAAATCTTAAACTCTGGGTCCTTAACTCAGCCTCCGTTCTGCGGCCTCTACTCGCGCGATAGTCATGAACTCAAGATTTCTCTTGCCTCGCACTCTCCTCTCCAGCCCCCCATCCTTTCGAAATGATTTAGTATTTTAGTAATATGAAATGATGAAATGATTTAGTATTTTAATATTGATAAAGCATATATTTGTTCAGATCTTTTAATGATGTACTAAATATTATACTCAATTTGTGATTTGCGAATATTTTGTTGAGTTATTATTATTTCGATTTGCTTGAAATTATTTTTTGAGTTATTGACATAAGATATTATTTGTTAAATTTAATTATTAAATATTCATTTTATATCTAATTATTGTGTTGATGTATGAATAATATATATCTTAACTGTATTTATATTATATTTTATTAGTTTTTTTAATTTTTGGATTAAATTTGACAAAGTCGATATTTATTTTGAATGGGTATAGCTAGTTCACTAGCTCTATATATAGTGATAGACCTCCATTCATTTTGAAATATCTACGTGCATCATTTGCATGGAAAAATTCAAAAAGGGTAAAAAAAGTTTTAAGGGTAAATTGCATCCAAGTCCTCAATGTATAAGAGACATTGTAGTTGTATAAAAGGACCTCTAACTTTTTGAAAGTTGTATAAAATGTTAGTCCTATAGGATCGGTCATTAGATCGATCCTTGAGTGAAATTAACGTGTGTACTTTCTTAATATATAGGTCTCGGCCCATCTACTGGTCATCTAAACTTTTTCTGGACGAAATTCTTTTTTATTGGTTCTACTTATTCGATCATCATTCTAATTGATCTCTCCCCTTACACGCTATTTAGTGGACTCAATAACATATAATCACCTACCGCAATCGGCAATTATCTGCACCTGCTAGAACCTGTTTCAGGATATTGATAAGAGATGATAATATACAGCAAATATGGATATCAATAGAGATACGATGGTGATTGTAGGAGGGCGTTGATATTTAATACGAGAGGACTAAGGTTAAAATGCTAAAAGTCACACAAATTAGTAGCTCAATATGCCTACCATAGCAATAGAAACTTCAATTACATTAAAGGCCAATGATTCATATTTTGAAAAAGGGTAAATTACATGTAGCCCCTGAGGTTAGAGAAAAATTGCAAACTGGTCGTAATATTTAAAATTTTATAAAAAGGTCCTTTTTGGTCCCATACTCACAGCCTTGTTAAATTTTAATTAAATGACTTTTTTACCCCTTAAATAAGCTTAATTTTTATATTAAATAATATGAATGATATGAAATATTTAATATTAAATTTTATATGAGATATGACAAATTTATTTTAAATTAACTAAAGGGCGTTCGGTTCAATGTTATTTTGATATTATGTTATGTTATTCAGAGAAAATAATTATTTGGTTTAATGATATATATAAATAATATTTTATAAAATTATAAAATTATTAATTAAAACTTAACATCAAGATAACAATAAATTAAACTCTCCTTTTTAAGTTTATTTTATTTAAATTTAATTATTTTAAAATTTAAAAATATTTATATGCAATTTTGCTAATTTTAAATTTTTATTTAATACCTGTTATAATTTAAATTTTAACTCTTTTTTTTTATTTTTGAATTTACTTATTTAAAAATTTTGGAATTATAATTTCGTTTTGAATTTGATATACAGTTGCAACTGATCAATTTTAATATTTTTTTCTTTTAGATTTTAAAAATTTCATTTTAAAAGTTTCATTTTCTATACTTTAAAATTTTAAAAATTATAATTAATACTCAGCATTATAATTTGAATATGAATAACATCAATTTTCATTTTGCATAAATTATACTTAGGGCCCTAAGGTCTAACTTAGATTGCAACTAGGTCCGAAGGACATTTTTTTTCTTAAAAAGCTACCTTTATAAAATTGCTGGAAGTAATCTGGGGGCTCTATTTACTCATAACTTTATTATCCGATGGACCTCATTTTCAAAATTTTAAAATTTTGGATCACTTTGCATTCTCTTCACAACCTCAGAGTCCCGAGTGCAATTTATCCTTTCAAAAGATATGATTTGCATGCAATTCTGTGCCTACCTGAGGAACTCCAACACAATTTACCCAAAAGTAAAAGTGATCAGTTGGTAGGCTTGCCTATGATAACATAAAATAGGCAGCCAAAGTTCTTTTTAATTTGACATGAAAAAAATTAAGATGAGCATTAAAATAGGCAGAAAATTCATCGAATCATGTCAACATTATCTTCTTCGTCCACGGAGATTGTCATTTGCTACCGACATTCAAGATGTCGTGCTATCATGAGATTTTAAAAAATAGGGCGCGTCTTCGCTTTTAATCAATGATGGTTCAAACCAATCTAATTCATTAATTATTCTAATAAAATGTAAAAGATGTATGCATTTAGGTAGGATCAAAGAAGCCATATATATCTCTTTATCACTCTATTAATTTAATGAACAATGAGGACTAAGTTTCAACATGCTAATTAAACAATTTAATATGAACATGTGAAAAAATACTTGGGTTCTGAGAGCTCGCCACATCACCATTTCATATACCAATTAAATGGCAACAGCTGGCAGCAGGCGACCCACTGCAGTTGAGTTCAGAGATCGATGTGCTTGTTATAAGTATAAAAATAATTGTTATAGACATAAATGTGCTTGTTATAGGCATAAAGGTACCTAGTTATATATATTTATGCTTATAACAAGTATATTTATGCATATAATAAGTAGATTTATGTCTATAACAGCCTATAACAAGCACATTTATACTTATAACAAGTACATTTATGCCTATAATAAGTATATTTTTGCCTATAACAAGCACTTTTATGTCTAAATGTGCTTGTTATAATTATAAATGTGCTTGTTATAAACATAAATATATATAACTAAGCACCTTTATGCCTATAACAAGCACTTTTATATTTATAACAAGCACTTTTATGTCTATAACAAGCACTTTTATACCTATAACAAGAACATCGATCTTCGAA
Organism: Apostasia shenzhenica; assembly: GCA_002786265.1. Classification (NCBI taxonomy): domain Eukaryota; kingdom Viridiplantae; phylum Streptophyta; class Magnoliopsida; order Asparagales; family Orchidaceae; genus Apostasia; species Apostasia shenzhenica. Next base: position 88,558 of record KZ452307.1, on the reverse strand, counting down.
CTCAACTACAGTGGGCCGCCCGCTGCCAGCTGTCACCATTTAATTGGTGTATGAAATGGTGATGTGGCGAGCTCTCCGAACCCAAGTATTTTTCGAACATGGGAGTTGATCATGAACTTTTAATTTAATCCCTTTGTCATTTTTTTTTTGCTTGCAGTGGTAATTAATTGAATCTGATCACTGCTCTGACCTGCTGTTATCTTCAAGGAAGCTTTTTGAGGATCCATCCACCATTGCTATCCAAAATCTCATGTGGAAGATATCAATGGTAGTGCATATGTAAAAGCTGTCTAGGGCTGAAATCAATGAGGTTCAAAACTCGATTAAAAATGACTCGAACTGTAATTTAAAGAAATTTAATTCAAGTAAACATATTAAAATTAAATTTGATATTTAATTTACTAATCTCTAACTGATCATGAAATGAATCAAATTTAGATGACTTCAGGTGGATTGTGAGAAACTGGTTAGTATCTCGAGATCAAATGAAGAGATAAGGTTACCACACTCTATGATAGTTTGAGTTTTTTTTAATAAACTAATATATATATGAGGGAGTGGACGAAAAATCCACTCGTGGATGGATGGAGGACCAAATTTTTATAAAGAAATTATCACAGAGTTGATATTATTATACCTGAATTAGTTAATAATACTTGAATCTATTGGTAAGTATTTCAGTATAAACTAAAATGAGCTAAATCTGTAGATTTCAGTTCAAGTTATTTGAGTTTTTTACCTTTACACCCCTAACATCTTAGGCATATTTTAATATCTGTACCAATTCTTTTATTTATATACAAAGAGAAATAACCATAAGAGTAATAGTAGTACCACTGTCACTCTTGCCCGACGGGCTCGCATGCGCATGGCCGGGCGCTGTCTGCCCGTAGAACACCGCGACTTCCCTGCAAGAAGAAGAAGAAGAAGAGGAAGAGGAAGAGGAAGAGGAAGAGGAAGAGGAAGAAGAAGGAAGACGAAGACGAAGAAGAAGAAGAAGAAAAAGAAGCAGCAGTCTCGGAATGCCCCCCAAAACTGCAAACTCTCTCAAACCTCTCTTGCTACTCACTCTTTTTTTTCGATGCCTTCCACAGGTTGGAGGCTATCGATTTATATGAGTTGTTTGTTTGTCGAGAAGTCCATCTCGAAAGATCGGACCATCAAATTGTTCTAAAGCCCATCTAATGGGGGAAGCCAGTTCCTCAGATTATCTGTTATTTGGCTAGCCATTGATGATTTGGTCCTCATTTTATGAAGCTTCACATTTATTTTTTAAACATGCATTGTTGGCCTTAATTAATTCTGTGATCTCCTAACTTGAATTTCGTAAAATACCATTTAGATGAGCTATCCCAAACTTTTGAAATTTGTTCGATTTGATCTCAAATTTAATTTCTATTTTTAACCTATTCCATCACTTTAGATTATGATCTTATCCTCCAAAACCTCATCAGAAAATTTCGAGTTTGAGTTAACCCAACTATTACTTGAATTAGATTCAACTTGCAATGTTTAACCTATGAGCTAGGTTAGGTTCCATTATAATTCAATAGGTTCCAACCAAGTTAGGGTGGAACCCGATCGGGAAACTCTATGTCATTTTCAAAGGTTATATTTTCTAAACGGGTCAATGTTGGTGGATTCTTGAGCACATATCGATTCGAACAAGTTCTAACAATCTCACCTAAATCTGTTATAACTAAAATAAGTAATGGGTTGAATTTGATGAATAAGATTTGACTAACATACGTAAAATAGCCAGCTTATATATATTCTAATGCAATTTGATTAGAGATTGTTATAACATAAAGCTACTAGAAATCAAAAGGATGTTCACTATGATATGAGTCTTGCTATACATTTTCAATAATCAATCAATAAATTAATTAATTATAGTACTTTAAGAGTTCAACGCTAATTAAGTTATTTAAGGGATTAAGTGTTAAATCATTATCACTGAATAGTTTAGTAAATTAAAGTATTAAATGATTAATTTATTAATCATTTATTAAGATGTGTAGTATTTTTCCTATAATATGTAGAAAACTTGATCATAACCTTTACTATAACAATTAATTAAACATAGAAATGTACATTTAATTAGTCAAATAATTATGAATTAATTTTTCTAAAAGTGTGATATGAGTCATCTATTAAAATATAAAAGAAATATAAAGAATGCAACTTAAATCGTATCTTCTTTGAGGTTATGTTACAAATATCAAAGGGGAGGGGATTATCGTCTCTCATTGTCAACATTTTCTAACATAGCTAGGTGAACTAAATAGTCTAACAACATTATTTATATTTCTATCCACATTTGTAAATCACAAAAATGAAAATAGAAAATCAAAATTGGAATATATTCTATCATGCACTCTCTCTTCTAGTGAGTCTCCTCGAGACACTCAACACATCTTTCAGAAGATTCAATGTTCTTGTTGAATCTCTCAACTCAAATATCAGGGCTTTGATAACATATTGTAACGTCTCATAACTCAAATATAAAAATATTATCCGCTTTAGTTTGATTTAGAAAACTACGCAATTTAAATAATTCTCAGAAGGTCACCTATCTTTGGAAGACTACTGTTGCTCAAGTACATTTAACTGTGGAGTTCTCATTATTAGCCTCATCACTTTCTTCCAAACGACACTCCGACAATGTAAGGTTATGTTAAGTCAATTTTTTTTTCGTTTTGATATGAAATAATTTATTTCTGTACCATTTTATCATTTTACATATTTAGAAGCCAGCCAAGGGACAATCCTTATTATATTGTTATGTTATAATATTAAAGAAATTTCTTGGATGATTATGAGATTATTAATTTCACTGTAGCAGCAGATCTATGGGAATAAGAATTGAAGAATTCAGCCCGGTCTAAAATTTTGAAATCAATTCTGAATCAAACAGAAATTCATCTAAATTTATTATGCGTGTAACTGGGCCGGCCCAAGCCCAGTGAACAGGCCCAACTTTAGTCAACGGCCCATTACGACGATGTAATTGGGCCGGCCTAAGCCCAGGCAGCAGACCAACTTCTATCCCCAAAATATCCCCGCCTCCTTCCTCTTTATCCTCTGTCCAAAAATAGACCAAATTTTCATTCGAAGTTTAAAATTTTTCTATTATTCTATTAAAAAAATCTATTATATTATCATTTTTCCTATCAAGCTTTAAGTAATTAATTATATTGATAACTTAAACAGAAAAATATAATAGTATATCGTAATCAACTTACAACCGTAATTATATGTCATAAATCAAATTAATGGCATCTCTAATTTTTTTTCGAAAAAATTCTAAGATATAGAATAATTATACTCCACTCTCACATGCTTTTCAAGATTGAAATTAATCTTATTTCACACCTTTCTAAATGTAAAAAAAAAAAAAAATCTTCCATTCAATTTAATTTTGCCAAGTTTGATTTTAACTTAAGAAGGTTAGTAGTTATGCACTAATTTTTTTTTTAAAAAAAAAAGAAAACTGGGTAGATGACAGTATGACATGGGAATAATGTAAAAATTAAATTGGATAAAAACCATTCTACTATCCTATTTATAGTCGGATAACATTCAATGTTCACAATAATAAATATTTTAAAAAAAAATTAATTTATTATAATTTTATTGTGACTTCGAGATTAAACAGATTGGATCATGCGCCAGTTCACGATTAATTCGAGAAGTCTGATTTGAGTTTTACAATACTGGATATGGTATGACATTAATTCCATCAAAGGGCTGTTTGTTTGCAAGGTTATTTTTAAGAATGATAAAAAGATAAATTTTGATGTAATATTTTGTTTTAAGATTTTAAAAGATTGAAAATTAATAAAGTTAATTATACTTCACAGAGATGTTTAGAATATAAAAGATTTGAAATATCATTAATTTAATATTAAAATTTATATATAATATGATTTATAGTATTAATTTTAAATAAATTAAAATTAATATTCCAAAAATAACCATGGGGACTCCGTGCCCTTCTCCCAAGTCAACGCGCCTTCCCCCATTTTCTCCTCCTCCCATTTAACCTTCTTCGTTTGCCCTACCCTTCTCTGTCTATGTCTCTCTCTCTCTCTCTCTCTCTCTCTCTCTCTCTCTCTCCCTCTCCTAAGCCCCCTCAGCACCACCCCTTTCCCTGATCTCCTCTCATGGCCGCCGCCGATTTCCTCTAGCCCATGATCGCCCCTCCGCCCCGTTTTTCCTCCCCCATTGCCGGCGGCGGCCCAATGGCCCTCCTCCTCCTCCTCCTCCTCCTCCTCCTCGCCATCCAACCATTCGCCTCCCTCGCGGCCTCCCCCATCCGCGTCGACGTCATCCGTCGCGCCTCCGGAGCCCCCTCCACAGCCCCCGCGTTCCGCGAAGCCGCCGCATTCCGCAACGCCGACGATTGCTCGCCGGCTCGGCGGCGCGTCGACATTGCGATGACCCTCGACGCCAATTACCTCCGCGGCACGATGGCCGCCGTTTTCTCCATCCTCCAGCACACCTCCTGCCCGGAGGACGTCTCCTTCCACCTCATCGCCGCCCGCTCCGAGCCCGACATCCTCGGCACCATCCGGTCCACCTTCCCCTTCCTCGACCTCCGCCTCTACCGGTTCGACTCCGGCCGGGTCCGCGGCCGCATCTCCCGGTCCATCCGCCAGGCCCTCGACCAGCCCCTCAACTACGCCCGCATCTACCTCGCCGACATCCTCCCGCCGGAGGTCTCCCGGATCATCTACCTCGACTCCGACGTCATCGTCGTCGACGACATCCGCTCCCTCTGGAACGTCGACCTCGATGAAAAGGTCTGTTGTAGAAATTTAACATTTAATATATGCGCATTCAATAAAATTCCACAGTAAAAATAAAAATTGATCTAAATTTAAATTGCATTCAGGTCCTGAGGTTTGGGGGACATTACAAATTAATTTTAATTTTTTTAAAACTTTACTTTTAATTTTTAAAAATATAAAACTGATACAGTTTGATCTCTTTTTTTTTTGAAATTTTACATTTTTCTATTGAACTTTTATGATAAAAAACATGAAATTGAATTATTATTGAATAATTTATATATTTTAAAAAACCATTATAATTCTCTAATTTTATATTTTTTGAAAAACTTAATAAAAAAATAAATTAAATTTCTTCATCTCTTACTTTATTTTATTCTAAAATTCAAAATTAAATTTGTATTTATTAATATTTTAAAATCATATTTAAAAATAATAATTAAAAATAATTTTATGATTCAAAAATAAGATAATGTTTTCATAATCTCGTGAATCAAATCGGTTATTTTAAAAATTAAAATTAATTAACAATTTTAATTCGACCTCAAGAGACAATTAGTGCTTAAAAATATTTTTCTTCAAAATTAGATTAAGAAACAATTCAATGGCACAAGTTCTTGATCAATCATCGAAACAATAGATGAAATTAATGAATCGATAATTTAGTATTATTTAAAAAAATTAAAAGGAAGAAGAGATCATAATAATAAGAAATATATTTAATGTTGCTTTTGGTAAATTTACTCATTTTTAGATTCATCAAAATTGTAAAACAGTTGTTAACATCGTAGAAATTAATTAATATATAGTTCATCACTATTAGACTAGTTTAATCTGGTTTAATACATGCACAATCGAATTTTGGCGTCCAACTAGCTTGACTAGGTGATGAGTCAATTCAAAGTTAAAAGTTGCTCAAATAATCTATATAAGATTAAAATATAGAGATATTATTCGCTTTGATTTCTAAAAATGGTGTAACCTGATACTACTTTATCCCAAGCACATCATCAACTTCACGATTTTACTTCAAAAGACATCTCTACTATTTAGCATCACGATTATATATATATGTTATAAGATTTACTCTTAATTTGTCCATGTGGGATTATTTTACTGTATTTATTTGTATGAGATTTGTAAGAAATACTCTTTTGGTACCCCCACTTCCACTCTCGGGAGAATTGCCTTGTTGAGGTTTATTCTAGCACAACTTATAAGAGACACGTGAACCCAGGCTATCCCACATGTGACTCATCCACCATGGTTTAGAGGTCAAGTCAACTCTGATACAATGTTGTAATGTCATATGATCCATTTGTAGAGGTATTATTTACTTTGACTTGTGAAAAAAATATAATTTAATTATTTTCTAGGAGGTCACCAATCTCAATATTATTCCAATCAAAGCATACTTAACTACAGAATTTTTCATTATTAGCCTCACGATTTTTCTCACATTTTTATATATATACTTGTCTATATGAGATTATTGTACTAAACTTGTTCGAATAGAATTTGCTTAGAAGTACCCTCTTGATATCACATCGTGTAGTTCTCAAAATTCAAAGAGGACAATATTTCTATATTTGGACTACGAGATGCTACAATATGGCATAAGAGTCGACCCTGACCTCTGAGTTATAGTGGGTGGGTTACATGTGAGATGTGGCCCAAATTTACGTACCTTTGAGTCATATTGAGGAAAATGGGTCAAAATCTGACACTAATGGCCTCAACCCGAACCCGACCCATTTATTAAATGGGTCAAAATTTATGACCCGAATCCGACTCGATTAATAAATGAGTGGGATTGGCAGGTCGACCCGACCCGTTTATAAATTTTTTTTTTATAAATGCCCAATCAGAACCCTATCCGACTCGATTATGCCCAAGTCGAACCCGACTCATCTAATAAATAGGTCAAAATTTATAGGTCGGATTCACATATCAGGTTATATATTGTCACCCCTAACTCAGGTCAATATGGTTGTTTTAAGTGAGAAAAAAATAAGCAATTTTTTTATTTTTTACATGACCCAAAAGAAGATTAAAATTAAATATAATTGATTAAAATATTTATTATTTGTTTAGAATTTTACTTAATTATTATATAATTTACATATTTATGTTACAAGGTGGTCGGTGCGCCAGAGTACTGCCACGCCAATTTCGCCAAGTACTTCACCGACGCGTTCTGGGCCGACCCGGCCCTGGCCCGGACGTTCGAAGGCCGCCGGCCGTGCTACTTCAACACCGGCGTGATGGTGATGGACGTCCAGCGGTGGCGCTCCGGCGGCTACACGAGGGTCGTGGAGGACTGGATGGCGGTGCAGAAGCAGCGGCGCATATACCACCTCGGCTCGCTACCGCCGTTCCTCCTCGTGCTCGCCGGCAACATCAAGGCCGTCGATCACCGCTGGAATCAGCACGGCCTCGGCGGCGACAACCTCGAGGGCCGGTGCCGGAGCCTCCACCCGGGCCCCATCAGCCTCCTCCACTGGAGCGGGAAGGGGAAGCCGTGGCTCCGGCTCGACTCGAGGAAGCCGTGCGCCGTTGACCATCTCTGGGCTCCGTACGATCTCTACAAATCCTCATCCCCCTCCCTCGAAGATTAGCCGGCGAGGTGGAAGAGAAACGAAGAGAGAACTAGTAGTCATGCACATAACGCTACTGAAATATTAGATCAAGGTGAAGGATTAATGAATTATGGAGTTAATTAGTTGGTAATTCAAAATCATGACTCATGAGGTAATTAATTACAAATGGCACCCCTAAAAATTTACAGTTTATTAATCACTCAACCTTTAAAATGACAAAATATTTATAATTAGGGGGTGAAAATATGTAGTTATTATATCTTTGGAGTGATATATAGATGAATTTTCTTTTTGAATCCAATGATAGTTTTTTATTAGATTGAATGAATAATAATTTGGAGAGAAAACTGAGGTTGATTCATGATTGGAGATTTTTTTTTTCTTAATTTAATTATTCTTTATTCACTGTTTTTAATTAAATTTATTTCCATTTATAGGATATGGCACTCATATGTTAATATTTTTGATGTTTTATATGTGTAAAAACCAATGTGTCAAATGGTGTATTACAATCTTCATTTTTTTTTTGATAGAGAACAATCTTCAAAATTGTTGAATAATTAGGCTTCGTTTGGTTCGACATAATTTTTTTGCCCAATACAAATTTTAACTATAAAAATTAACTTTATTTCACTAAATTCCAACATAAATGCGATATTAGAATTTAAAGTATTTCACATTTTACATACTTTCTAATATTAAAATAAATTTTTCTCTCATTAAATTTAAAATATAAAATATTTTTATTCTCTTATCCAAAAAAAAGCTCGAGCTAAACGAGGTCTTAAACTTCAAATTGTAAGTTAGATAATGCAGCACATGAGACTCCCTATTGCCGATGCATAAGGGATGCTCTCTATTGCTCTCTTTTGTTTTCTTTTTTATATTATTCATTGTGCATTGAAGAAAACTAAAATTATCACCCTTCGCAATGGGTGTATCTCCTAGTGTACAATCTTTTATACTGAATCTACTAAATACCTTATCAATATATACCTTTTTTGATAGACTAAGTATAAATCGTGAATGATCACGATAAATCTATGTGCCTAACAAGAAAGATGCATCCCTATGATCTTTCATATCAAAATGTTTTGAAAGAAATCTCTTGGTTTCCTATAATAAAGTTATATCATTGCATGGTAGTAGAATGTCATCGATAACATCAGTATAATAAATTTGCTCCCATTAAACTTATTATATGTGCACTGATCAATAATGTTTTCCTCAAAATTAACCAAACAAGAAAATCACTTAATTAAATTTCTTATACCATTGGCAGGATGTTTGCTTCACGCCATAGATGAATTGTTTTAGGGGCATTTACATACATGCCCCTTAAATCATCTTGAATTACATATTAAATCCCTCATTTTTTAATTTTACAACTTAATTCCCTAAATCATCCAAAAATAAAAACTAGTAGAATACATGTATTTGTAAATATATTTATAATATTTGTATATACATATTATTGCTAATAAACATCCAAATAATTATAAATCATTAAAAAACATACTTTGAAAATCTTGAGAAAGACCTAAATATGTTATTTTTTGATGATTTAGAGGTTAAATTGTAAAATTAAAAAATAAGGAATTTAATATGTAATTTAAGATGATTTAAGAAGTATGTATGTAATTCTCTCATTTTTTTAATCTGCATACCAATTGTTTTGAACCCTTTTGGCTGCAGCATGTAAATTATTTTCTTAATGTTACCATTAAGATCAAATGCAGCCTTCATATTCATCTGATTGAAGTTTTAAATCACAATGAGCAACAAGTTGCCATTATAATTCTTAAAAAGTCTTTAGTTGAAATTAAAGAGAAAGTCTCTTTATAATCAAGGGCATTTACATACATACCCCTTAAATCATCTTGAATTACATATTAAATCCCTCATTTTTAAATTTTACAACTTAACCCCCTAAATCATCCAAAAATAAAAACTAGTAGAATACATGTATTTGCAAATATATTTATAATATTTATATATACATATTATTGGTAA